>JAGDQP010000511.1:68311-106071 GCA_022664845.1 Lepisma saccharinum | reverse complement strand
TGTTAAAAATATCAGTGTATGAAAACGTATCTAAATGCGAGTTAGTTATTCCCGTCTGTGAAAAAGAAGTTTAAAACAATATTTTAGATTAACCTACTTACCTGTATCCTGTTACGTGTGCAGTAGAGATATAGACAACAGGCTGCCATAACTGTTGCAAAACTATTCTATGTAATTATCGGAGCTTGGATTTACTGGTGGAGAAGAAACAGTATATCAAAACGCAATTAAATCAGGAAAGTATAAAGTGGTGGGTAGGGGGAAGCCTAATTGTTTCATGCTGAATTAGTATAACTAGCGACAGGAAGGCAAGATTTTTTTTTCAGCTCTTCTCGCAGGGCTGGGCAGCCAAATGAAACACTTCAGGTAGGAATAGCCCACTCTCGCTGATCCTGAACGATAAGTAACAGCGAGAAGCGCTGAGCCAGGCAGCTGCAGTTTGGTCTTGTGGTCAAGACGTCAGAAAAGTGATCTAAAGATCCGGGATTCAAACCCTGGCGTTGACCCTTTACATATTTTTTTAAAAGAAAATTAAAGTTTTTTCGTTTTATATGTAAATACACAAAAGGAAATTTAATAAAAGTTGTGATTTACAATTTTGAAAGATGCCACTAGGTAGAATGTATATAAACCCACCCGGGGTGTTGGGGGGGGGTCAGGGTGCGTCCGAAGGCAGCTGGGCGGCGTCAGCCGCGGGGGGGGCACAGCCCTCTGTTAGCGGTGGGCATACACAAAAGTACTGTTTACTCAAAAGTTCTGTTTAGGCAAAAGTTCTGTGGCGTACCGGAAGTGTTTCCAAGTGTGTTCCGGAAGTTGCCAAAATGGCTGGCCAGCCCTGCGCAACGAGCTGAAAAAAATCTTGCGACAGGAAGAGCTGAGCCATCCTCGCGCATGCGCATTAGTCCTTAACAGTAAATAGTACTTCCAAACAACTGCACCCAGTTGGCAATTTAGCGTATTGATAGCATGTTCGAAAGCTGATGCAAGTAACCCTGGATCGAAACCTGGTGTAGTTTTTTTTCTTAATGAAAATAACGTTTCTCTTTTTTTATATGTATAAACGAATTAGAAAATTTAATAAGATTAGTGAACAAACGCATGTGTCTCAAATACAAGAAACTCCTATTAAGGCGGGATCATTCTCGCACAGGCACTCCTTCACTGTAAATGAGACTGACAAGCAGGCAATTTCCAATTATCAATTTAGTGGATTGGTAGGATGTCGGAAAGCTAATACGGAGAACACAAGATCGAATCATAGTGTGCTTTTCTTTGTCTTTTTTTTTAAAAAAAAGTTTCTCTTTATATATATAGCCGAGTCGAGCTGGTCTACCGGTTCCCGTAAGATCACCGAAGTCAAGCAGCTCTGGGTCTGGTCAGTGCTTGGACAGGTGACCGTTGCAGCACTCCAGATGGTGTTGCCTGTGCGGCATCCACCAAGCGTCGTGAGGCCAATTGGGGAGCTACCTAAATAAAGAGGTAGAGATCATAGTTGAGAGCTTCGGCTCTCCTCTCCCAACACGTCTGGTCAGCGTGGGAGCAGTAGACCACCTCCTCCCTCCGGGAGAGGCCTCATCCAGTAGTGGATTGAATACGGCTGTGATTTATTATTATTATTATATAAACGCATTAGGAAATTTAATAAAATTTGTGACAAGGGAACGTAGAAGTTTGGTAAAGTCAGGTGTGGTGTTCTCTTTTATTGCACACGCGACTGAATCGTGTTTTCTCAGACATTCGAAAATATGACTTTTTTGTTTTGAGATGCTAGTGGCCTTGTTCCCTTCTTCAAACTGACTAATATTTCCAAGGCCAGATGAATCATTCTATAACTAGCTATCGTTCTTTTCTTCTACCTTATGATAAGCGCCTATAAATTGAGGTGCGTTTTTTAGTAAAACACTAATTTAGATTTTTTTAGCGTTTGTTCACTTCTTCCAATTGCTGGTTCATTTTTTCTAAACTATGTGAATTTTATGGACTTTTTAATGTGCGTACTTTTCACTGCCTCAAAGGAAGAAAAAAATCTAATCGCAAGACCAGAGCTTTCCTAAGAATTACAAAATAAAAAGGAATTTCGCTTAAAAATAAAAAAAACTTTAGGTGAAGGAATAACGAACCCGGGACCACTGAATCCCAAGTTTTTTTTTACCATTCTATTAAATCTGAATTGGACTACAGAATCAGAATAAACCGAAAATATTACAAAAAATGTTAAATGAAAATAAAGTTATAAAACAAATTAAATAATAACATTTCAAATAACCTATTTAAAATATAAATATAAACCACTTTAAAAATAAAATTATTTAATGAACTGATTTCGAACCCAGTATTACAACTCCAACGCCTTATCCATTACTCCACGTAGCCAACTATGACTTAGTGCTTTCTGAGAGATCTTTATAGCAATTCCGTACACGAGTAACAGACGCTACTAATTACGTAGTGTTCACACGCCACGGTTGTCCTCTCTGCAGACAAGTCTCTGCCATTTTGTTCCGTTCTCCCAGCATTTCTGTTTGTTTAGAAAACAGTAGAGAATCTGTTTTACCATTAACAAGCTTCGGAGAAAAATAGCAGCTAAGTCAGTAACTGCTATTTTTAATCGGTTTGTAGCAGTCATAGCAATTTATCCCATGTAGCAGTGAAAAATAGCTGCTACGCTAGTTTTGCCCATCTCTATTTCGCAACCTATTTTTGAAGGCTTTACTAATGTTTTTTTTGCTTTCTTTGTGTATTGTATAGATGCGCCATCCCTTCCAGATATCATATCCGGCATAAAGTAGATTTTCACATTTTTGGCGTTTAATGCTTTCTTCAAACTGCCGATTCATATGTAAATGAACAAATAACACATTTTGGAAGAATAAAATCTCCAGATTTTGTAATGTATCTCTACTACGGACAGGGAAATGGCCCATGAACATTTACGTCATAAGGTATAAAATTGTTGACCATTCCATCTGTTATGGCTCGATCGCAGACTTGATAATTACTTAGTCTTACATGTGAAACTGGCGGCTTTTTACCAATATAATCTTCGCGAGCATTTGAAAAAGGGGAAAAATTTACGTCTTAAGTATAATGCATTTGCATCATATCTTTGGATTTAGTGTTTAATGTCTTATTAACTTCATGAACTATAAGAAGTGAAAGTGAAAACATCAATAGAAATAAGCATCACAATTGTTTTCAACATATGAGTGCTATTTCTAATGTATTGGTTTTGTTAAGCGAGCTTCAAACTAGTCCTGGTATAAATATGTGACGACAACAACAGTGAAAGGCAGTGTTTGTCTCTTCCTGTTTGACGATAATATTAGAATCTTCTGTAAACAACCTCGTACCTGCAAGAGAAAACTAGTTGACTATAATAATATAAAAGCTTCACTTTTTGTCAGAAAAGGACACTTGGCTCAGGGTCTCAGTCAACTCATTCAGACCTCTGCGCTTCTCGGACCAAGTTTAACACTGTCAGTTAAAATTCTAAACCTCGCATTCAGATATAATAATTCAGTGTGTAGCTGCATATTCAGTTGTCAGCCGTCATATTCCACCTCACATAATGTTGTCTTGTCAGTAAGTAACCAAGCATTTTTGTGCTATTAGATACTTTCTCGACTGTTGATTGGTCATCTCTCTGATGAACAATCATCTGTATTCACATTAGTCAAAGCAGATTACTGAGAGGCATTCTCGTATTGAGACATTATTGGTTTCTCAGCGAAGACCACTTAATTCGTAACTTTGTATCCTAACATATTCCTGTTTATTCAGGTTCTGTATCAAACTGATAGGCGGAACAAATAATAAATCAATATCCGTCCACTATTTGTGTCTTTCTTTCAAACTATTATAACAACAACGTTATCAACACGATAGCACAAGATTAATTACACGAATTAATTACACGATATAAGGTACATAAAAAACTCAATGGGGTTTTGTGTTGACGGAACCATGAAACACAAAATGATTCGTAAGGCAAGATTTTTAGGGGCTTCAGGGCCGTAAGACAAGTTTGAAATTTCGAAAAGAAGTCCAAATTTACGACATATATTTTATGAAAATTTCTTGCGCTTCCTTATTTCTTTCCATGTGGCATTGAGCAAAACACCTCGTAAGGCAAAAACTATTGTGGGCCTAATTACTTTAGGAGAACATTTAGATAAAGGGTTGAGGGCTAAATGTACGTCATAATGTACATGCGGTGTTTTCTGTGATTGAATCTCTCAAGCCTAAGTGGTTCGTTAAATAAGATTTTAGGAGACATTGTTCCCATAAGCCAAGTCTGCATCCACTAGAAAGGGCTTAAACTTATGTGATATAGTACATGAAAATATCTTGCGGCGTCCTGTTCCTTGCCATGCGCCAGCAATGAAAACACATAGTAAGACAAGTGATTCGGTGCTTCACTCCCTTTAAGACTCAGATCTTAAATCTCTTAAAGTTTACTACCTTTCCATATGTTGGACCAGATTCTCAAAGCAAGAAAATCGTCAGGCTAGGAAAGCAGCTTCCAGGCTTTGAAAGGAAAGTTGTGACTCGCATAGTGAAATATATATTCAAAGGATTGTATTATATTAAAAAAAAATAACAAATATTTATGACACCTATTTAAACTTCCTTGCTGTTCATGGGTTTAAAAATGCTCAAGAATTAATCTCTGTGGTGGTAAAATATAACCAGGACCTTTAATTTATAAAAGTGGCATGAAATTGTAACGATTGGTGCTATGCTGTTAAGCAATTAAATCAAACAGATGCCACTTTATTTACAAACATCTTGTAGAAATGGAAGTTACTATTTTCAATGAAAACGTCTCAGGGTCTCTGTGGGAAACTGCTCTTCGATTATCCAAGATTTAATGTTGCTTGGTTAGGCATATATTCTTAACTTAATAACTAAGCTTAATAGTTCTTTCTTTTGAATGAAAGGCAAGATTAAGTATGTAAAATACGTTTTATTAAAATGAAAAACCTTGATTAGAAGGGGTACTAACCTATTTCTTAAGATCTGTAGCTCAATTTATACCAGGTGTGTAAATATGAAACAGGAATTTGTGCATAGACGGCGTTAGCTTTCACTGTGGTTACCGTAAAACTGCGTCCTTGGCGCCACTTGCTTGTTTTGACTGTCGATAACGATTTGTAACTCACAACCAGACAAGTTTCATGTCATAGTGTAGTGTTTAGTAGCGTTGAACATGGCGCAATTTGTACCTACAAACTACGATGTGCCGACAGCATTGATGTTTTGTTACAATTTGAAGAAAACTGCTGAAGAATCGCATCGCATGCCTGTTGAAGCTTACGGTGATCATGTTTTGGTAAGTCACAGTGCAATGCGTGGTTTACAAAATTTAAATTGGCGAATTTGAAGTGAGAAACGAAGAACGTGAAAGACCACCGATAAAGTTTGCAGACAGCAAATTGTAAGCTTTGTTGGGTGAGAATGACGTTCAAACGCAACAACAACTCGAGGATTAATTAAATGTGACACGAGAAGCAGTTTTCATACCTTTAAAAGCCATGGGCAAGATTCAGAAGGTGGAAAAATGGGTTCCACATGACTGAACGACAGCAGGAAAACCGAAAAACCACTTGCAAAATTCTGCTCGCCAGGTACAAAAGGAAATCATTTCTCCATCGAATTGTGACTGGTGACGAAAAGTGGATCTATTTCGAGAATCCTAATTTTAAAAGATGGGTAACTCCAGGAGAACCGGCGACATCGACTGCAAGACCAAATCACTATGGACGGAAGACAATGTTTTGTGTTTGGCGGGATCAGAAGGGAGTGATCTATTATGAACTGCTGAAACCTGGCGAAACCGTTAGTACCAAACGTTATCGACAACAAATGACCGATTTGCATCAAGCTTTGCGTGAAAAACGACCAGAATATGACCAAAGACAACATAAAGTGATTGTGCTTTACGATAATGCACCCTCCGACACAGCAAAACATAGTTCTTAGCATTGAAATCCAATCACTGTGTCTTTTCTGTACATAAATTCCTGTTTCATATTTACGCACCTGGTTGCTTTATATGTCACATATGTACTTAAATAGATTCATACAATAACTGATTACACATTGAGATTATACTTTCGGTCATAGTTCGGATCATAATACACCAATTAGCACGCAAATACATTCATTACCAAGGCAACACATTCGTATCCATCCACGGGCATACTGACTAAAGAAGTGTCTCGTCCGAGACTCAGTTGGAACGAAGTGTGCATATAAGTTACATGAATTTTTATGTGCAAATTACATATTCATGTGCCCATAAATATTATTAACTCAAGAACTTTTAAAGGTATCAATTTAAGAATTGCAGAGTATATTAACCAAAATATGTAGGTATATTTACACATAATTATAGGTATATACAGTTTGTACAACACATAACGAGGGTATATTATGAACTATTATGATCATGTTCTTAGCCATTGAACATGAACTTAAGCCGTTACGAACACAAGTGAAGCAGTTAAAGATGTTTGTTTCAAACACTGAAGTAAAGAATCCGGAATTAATGGTCAAGAAAGCTGCATACGTTCTGAGGAAAATAATATTGGCCATGGGGGGGGAAGCGTTTTGATTAATATTTTTCAGTTGAGAAAATTTTATCTGATATTCAGGATATGCCGGACTTGTTTAAATGCTTTCTTGAAATCTTGTTTCATGGCTCCATGGTCAAATTCTCATTAACAAAATTCATAAAACAACTGAAATTAGTTGCTATAGACTTGGTATTCTCAATTTCTCACGAAACTTTTATCCCTGCAAAGCTTTAAACACCATGACGATGTTCTGCAAATACTCAACAAATTCGGACCCAGTATTAATTATTAGCCGGCTGACCAAGGAATTAGAAACTCGAATGGCTGAAGTAATTTCTTAATGGATTAAGAATGTCACTGTTCACTTAACTTGCGTTGCACTTGATAACTATGATGAAACTATTAAAACATTGTATGGCAAAGAGACCTTACATGAGACATTCGAAAATTGTTTCCAGGATATACACAGTATCTTGAAACCCTAACAATATCAAATCTACGACCTGGAAACTCAAGATCATCAGGACCGTTGGCCTTTAAACAATCAAGAACATCAATCTACATGATATCTGGGCCATCGGCAACATCAGAACAGTCTTCAGGATTTGGGTGAACAGCAGGAATTATAGAAACGTTTTTAATGTTGTATTAGGTCCCCGAGCTACCCCTGGTGATTCTATGCATCCGATGTTACTCCGGCTTCTGTCGTGGGATTTTGCTGAAAAGCCAAGTCTTAATTAGTATTTGGAACGACAACCCAAATAAAAAAAAGTATAGGCTCCTATGTAGGCAGTCCAACTATTTGAAGAGTTACTCCGGGATGTATGTAACGATATGCTCAAAGGATGAATCAATAAAAGGAACAAAAGGAATCGAATTAACATATTTATTCCAAGACTAACTGTTCAAAGACTGTTCTTGTTAACTGACTAACTGTTTTTGGGACCAATGTGAGCCGGACCCAAGTACAAGTGAAAATATAACGCGGCTCACCGACTTATATATACCACCTTCGGGGCGTTCGTTGGCTTCCGCTGTGGCAATATAGTTCCGAACATATTTTTTTATTTTAAACAATAGATATTAACATAGATTATTACCACCAAAATTATATACAATATTTATTTGAATTTGTAACATAAAAATGTCTTTTATATTTAATGTTTAACTTAGAAAATTGTTCTGGCGCGAACATAATAAATATCCGTGTGCTTGGCCAAATCTCTCGTTACATACGCACACGTATATTTCTCAGTCATATAGTTTATAATAAAATATGTTGTTCTTGAATATTTGAATATAATTACAAGAGTTTCGAGTAACTAAAGATTTACACTCATTTCTAGGGATAAAACACTAAAATTGTGCTAACTGCTGAATTTCAAGTCTTAATGGAGCTTGTAAATTTTTAAGATAATGCTTATTTTTACAGTATTATTGAAATGGCCAAAATTTTGAAATTTCAAACTTGTCTTATGGTCTTAAAGCCTCTAAAATATTTTCTTACGAATCACTTTTGGGTTTCGGAGGTCCATGCACGCGAAACCCCGTTGAGGTTTTTTTACCGTGTACCTTATGACGTGAATGTGGCCCTTTTTGCAAATTTTCCGGAGATTATACTGACCAAAACGGCGCCGGTCTCACGTGTAAGACGAAGCAATTTTCAAGTCAACTGTCGAGCCTGAACAAATGGAGGGGTCAAAAATGTTATACCTTATGACATAATTTTTCATGGGCCAACTTCCTGTCGAAATTAAATGTTAAATTTTATTTATCTACCACATATTAATAACAAGTCTATCATTGAAGTTGTTCTTTCCTTTAGGTACCCAATAATATAATTTCCTGAACTGAATAAAAAATGCCCTAAACATCATATGTTTTTTTAGGAATGTAGGGTAGATATAATGAAAAATGTATTTTAGAGTTTTCAAAGTCCCCCTACTTGGAAGGGTCACACGCTGTTGTTGGTTGAAAAGGAACGTTCAATTAATGAATCCATTGATGCTCCTTTTTGTCTCTGCGTAGTTAAGATGTCTGAACTTGCTGATGCTCAAATACTGGCTTTTGGTAGCTATTTTCTTGAAATACCATGGCCAGCAGACCTTGAAGTTCAAATTTTCGTTGTTTTGACACAACTTGACCAAAAAATGAGGTTCGCATTCTCCAGCAGTTTTACGATAATTATGTCATCATATTGAGTTGGAGAATAGATCGTATCCAGTTACCTTACTGATCGCTTGATAACTGCAAATTCTCGGCCACAAGGTAAGAAACTATGGCCACACACTGGGTAGTAGTACTGCTTAATCAATATGAATCTGCCAATCATAGTTGCAAAAACCCATGGAACTCCTGCAATGGGAAATACATTGGGCGTGAAAAGACTAATATTTAAGCCTGCAACACTGCTAAAATCAGTATTGTAATTTATGTTGAGTGGAATTAAGAATATTATTATGCGTGTCCTTTGAAAGGCAAAACATTCGGGGAATATTTACCTTCTCCCCCTCACAAGAACTTCAATGTTGACTTTAGTAATTTCATTTCAATTATACTTCTTGCAAATGGCGGAATTAAGGCATACCCTTTTCTACCACTCAGCCATTTGTGAATTCCACATCAAATTTGTATAATATGAATAATTTAACACTAAAAAACGTACATTATCAATAGCGATAAAAAATAAGGAAACAGTATGTGATAATAACACTCATAAAATAACTACATAAAGAAAGGACTCCTACATACATTAACTTAATAATAGAAGAGAAAACAATAAAGAAGAAGAAGCCGTGTTGGTCTGTGAGTCTGTGTAACTAGTAAGTCAAACAGGATTGTGGCTTTTGTGGTGAAAGAAAAATTTTTTAAGTTTGTGCCCAATGGTGATAGAGAACCTGAGTCCTTTATGTGTTCGGGAATTTCGTTCCAAGCTCTTGTAGCGCAGCGAAATATTTTGTGTAGTACTCTGATTTACAACATGAACGAGGAAAGCCTGAACATTCTCTATCTTGTATTCAATGGACAGTAGCTACACAGATGTACAAAATGGTTATTTCATACGGGACAGAGGGACTTTGCTGAAAATTCGTATGTAAGTACAGTGCCTAGGTAAACATTCACAGTCATAATTATAGTTGCTATGGTCAACAAATAACGACAAGGGGTCCCGAGAAAGACGGAACGTATACAACAAGTAATTCGAATAAAAAGTACTAAAAACATCTTTCCAGCAAATGACTATTAATGGATACTGAACATGAGGTGATAAATGCTTCAGTGTACGACGAAATTACCGCCATCTTAAAGCGACCATCTTGAATTTGCTTCAAATTTTTTAAGTGGTAAGTGCGTCATGTGTTATATCAATTTGTGCTAGGATGTTCCAAGAAACCCAATGATGAAGTTACTTTTGGAATAGCTCTAATTCTTTACCACAAACTGACACGTGAACTTGGCCTGGAGAATGACAGTTGAATCATGGAAAAACATTTTCTGTAGAAACAGTTAAAGGAACGAAAACCAAAGGACTACAGTAGAGGTAGCGCAATGTTGAGAAATATGATCTTCATTGTTGTCAATTTGAATTGCATGCGACATTTTTAAATACGAAGATAGTCATGTAAGATATTTATCTGAATTCTGCAATTTTGTCCCTGTAAGAGCTAACGACAGGTGAAATTGTAAAGTGTAGTTATAGCACTGTTAACTCTTTAAAATAGCGGCGGCATTATTGTTGTAATTTCTGTATCCACTCCATTCATCTTCCGTTAGTGTGCACTTCATGTTGCGGCTATGAAGATCATATTTCCCAACATAGCGGTACCTCTTTTGTAGCCGTTTGGTTTGAGATCCTTCAACTGTTTCAAGAGGAAATGTTATTTCGTCATTCCACTCTTACATTCTCTAGGACAATTTCACCTGCTAATTTTGTATAGAGTTAGAGTTATGGTAAAATCAACTTGGTCATTACATTTTGTAGTGCCCATCGGGTGGTCACATCATATCTTACCCTCTCCCTTCTTTTAGTGTGATTTCTTTTTCTTCTTTTTTTTAAACTCTGTTGGTTCAGAGACGAAGGTGATATTTTCTTTAGCCGACATCGGCTCAGTTCAAAGAGTTTTAATTCATCCAGGTGTAAAGATGCTGACCCTATCCTATCATCTCTTTCATTGTTGAAATGGTGGGGTTTTATTCTTTATTGTTCTCTTCTTTTATTACTTAGTCATTCTTTGAGTATTTTCTTGTCTTATATTCTTCATTTAATTTTCTTTCGTTTTAATTTTCATAAACAAGCTTTAAGCTTTGATTGTTGAATTTATTTCGCTGTGTTTGTTAGCCCACGCCCCTTCCTTTTTTGTTTCCGGTTTGATTCTCGCGTCTGATTTGCTAGTTGCCGATAAAGACAGTTCAATATTGTCGACAGATAGTGTAGGTTGCGACATTAACGGCTGCGTTAGAGAATTGCATATAAAGTCTAATTATAAAGCAACTTGGCATTTTTAAATTTACAAATATTAAAGCAGCCTCTACAGTTGGAGAAAGGCATATAGCTGGTTTCTACGACCTCAGCAAGTTGTAGGCGAAATATATTGTATCCTGCAGTTCGGCGTTTCAACTTCCATATTGGCCCTGACTGGAAGTAGACGAGGAGTATCTCATGGTGGTTTGTTGAGTGTATGAACTGATTTTTTTTCGTATATGTGTGGTGTGCATTGTTTCTTCGTTTTTTTTTCAAATAAATATAATTGATTGTGGGTCTGAGACCCCCTTTCCAGTGTACGTGTGAAAGTAATACAGTGTACCTTCAGCATGTCAGTGGTGTGCTTTTCCTCTGGAGATATGTGTGAAGTGAATATCGCCGTTTAATTTGGTTGGCCTCGGGGGTCGGGTATCCAGATTCAGGCATGTATGGTTGGTGGTTCAAAATTCTTGCCTAAGAATTCCTCCCTGCCTAAGAGTGATTTTGAAAAGCTTTTCCAGATGTTTGGTGGAATTCAGAGTCAACTCTCTTCAACACTAAGTAAACTGGAAGAGAAACTCTATTCAACAGAAAGCAATATCGGTAATTTGAAGAGTCAACTCTCTTTAACAGACAGTAAACTCACTGAGTTCATGGAAGTTATTGAGACTAGTGTTGGCAAGTTGACCTCCGAGGTTGCGTCCATGAAGGTTAAGGTAAATGAGGTCCTTTCCAACGTGGAACTATTGGGAAAACGCACTGAACAAGTTACGAGTTCAGTCCAGAAGACTGATTTCATGCTGAACACAGAACTGGAAGAGACTCCTTCCATGTGCGAAACCAGGTCTCGAGAACCTGGTTCTGAGATCAAGTTCCTCAGAAATGAGGTGCTATCGATCATGAGTGAGTTGTCAGGAACTCAGGTCTTCTCTTCGTCTGATGAGTCTAAGAGAATTCAGGCTCAACAAACCATTAGAACTTTTCCATACCGTGGTCGAAAGTAATCTCTTATGGTGTCACTATTATGACTACTTCGTAGGTTACTACAGTGAGTACCGACTCAAGTGTTGCTACTACAAATAGCGGTGTGTGAACTTTTGGAATAACTGGGAAACGACCGTATCCGTTTGGGTTTGCGGCTCCTACTTGCATAGGATGTACTGCTACATTAGGTGCGGTCTATCAGAGACCTCAAATGACTCATTCGGTCTTTCCGTCTCGGTTTCAAACAAGTAGCAACGTCGTTCAACGTGTGGATCGCGACCCTTTGAGCTTAAGTGCGGCTAATGGCCAGGTACCTACTGAAGTGAGAGGCCCTGAGCCAAATGGTGTTGGAATGTCAAAGCCTCTCAGACCCTGAGATTTGGTTCACTTTCCCACTTTCTCAGGGCAGGTACTGACCCGGATATCTAAAGAGATCCTAAAAGGTTTGGAACATAACTTTGAACTCATGAGGCTAACTGATGCAGACCGGCTGTTCGTGGCATCTAGCTAGGCGTTTAAGTGGGAGAGCGTTAGACTGGTATAGTAAATTTAAGTCGGAAATACTCACCTATAGTGATTTCGTAAGCCATTTCCTTAGTCAATTCAGTTACGAACGGCTGAAAAGAATGAAACTTCGCCGTTTGCAAAGTATCAAATTTGTAAACAGCGAGTACAGGTCAATCGTAGACTTTGCTTGGAGGGTAGCAAAGACATATCGGGATCTATGCAGTGATGGTGAGGAAGATGACTTGCTTGAAATTTTGTTAGAGGTTCTTCCTCTCTCGTCAGTGCGTCAAATGTGTTTGTTGAAACTCAATAGCGTCGAAGAACTAATAGAAAACTTGACGTTGTGGTAGTTATCTGACGTCCATGACGTGGAGCTGAATTTTGAATCCTCGTTGGAACCGTCTGATGTCGGTTATAAGCGCAAACATACCGACAATGATGAAAGTAATAGTAAGGACAGCAGAAAGAAAGTTCAGGTCAGAAATATTCAGACTACCGCCAATACAGGAATACAGACTGTGGAGTTGGTAACTGAGCAAATTAGACCAGATAGGACAGTGACTCCAAGTGGAGCTACTGTAGGTACAGGAAGTAGAAGTCGGTTTAGGAATTGGAATAGGTATAGAAGGTGGAATAAGAATAATGGTACAAACCCTTATGATACAAGATTTAGATATAGAAGTAACAACGGCCGGGATCGGTATAAAGATAATAATAATAATAACATATACTACAATCGCAATCCACAAAACACTAACACTTATACACGTCCTCATAATAGTAATAACACGAATATCTACAACGTGTCTAACACAAACGGGAAACACACTAATAACAACAGTAATAATCTGAATAATAGTAATCGAAGGTCTTATGACAACAATTGGGGGAAGGACATTTATCAGGGCTGCCGTCACACATGCAGGTATTGTTCAGTCATGTATCCGATACGGGAAACTGCCCCAGTGTTGGTATCGAGTTGTCCCGGTGACACGGTTACGAATCCAAATACTGGGCCTCCTTTGAGAGCTCTACCCCGTGGACCGAGTGATCCTGGACATTTTCTGGACACCTTGTCTGAGGTGTTGAACTTCGAGAGCGGTCCTTATCAAGGTTACCAGCAGACGCGTTATTAATGTGCGAACAGACGCGTCTACCTTTATCACTACGATTCCATTGATCTTACCAGCTATCTAGTAAAAACTTATCTAGCTTTGTCATCTCGAGTAATTTCTAATTCCCGATGAGATTTTGGGATCAAAAAATGTGCTGGAGTACTAACGAAACTAATATATTCCGCAATTGATTCCAGATTAATATATTCCAGTTTGTAAATTTATAACAAAGAAAATTACGACTAACCTTTCTTAATATTCAGAATTAGAAAGAACTTTCTAAAGTTCAATGAACAGAACAATTACACGTAATGAAAATCACAATGCTGAATTCAGCAAACCTTTTGTCACAGATCATTAATAGTGCTTATATGACCAACAATACCAAAGATCTTAATTGGTCTCCTTATTGTTCAAGCGAAGATCTTTACTTCTATAAGAGGATTCAGGAAAAGCTGCGAGAAGGTTTTTGGCAGTTCTCCAGTTTCTATTACACATAAAATGAAGTCTTGAGTGAAATGAGCAAGAGAGTGGTAAGGCTGTTTGTTTGTACGCGAGTGCATGAATTTTGTGTGGTATGTTAAGTAGGAGAAACGAATGGATTTTTGACTGAAAAGTCTTAACGTCGCATCTGGACCGTGAAGGTAGAATGTTATGAAAACGTGCTTAGAGGAACAACGAGAAACGAGTCGTAAAAGAGCTCCAGGTGGTCACAAACTCGTAGGAAGTGGTCTTCTTGTTTATTTAGTGAGAAAAATTTTCAAGTTTCTTAACGATATAGGCTACGCATCATTAAACACTTACTTTCTCGTGAACGACAAATGTAATAACTTTTACTATGCTCTTATAATTTTTTTGTATGCGTTCCATGTTAATTGAAGAATTCCTGGAAATGTTTATCAGAATAATTTTAGTATGCATTGCAAGGTTTATACCAAAAGAAATCTCAATACCGGCTCCACGCGGTCTGTTGGCTACTCTCGTGGCCTTCAAATCGGCTCTGGGGAGGGTCACAGATTCAAGTCCTGCTACGTGTTATATTTACTCAAGCTTTTCCTCAGTTTCACTAACCAAATGCATGTAAAATAGGTGCCCTGCCCGATTCCTCATTCGCTCTTTTGTATAGGACACCTCTTGGAAATTTTGAATGACATCACGCGCGAGACAACATGCTAGTTCTTAACGTTGATTAGAAAAAAACGTTTTGTCTCGTGCGTCAGCTCGGAGTTGCCAAATTTTGCAGCTTTCGAACTTTGAAATATTATCCATTGGCCATTTTGTATGAATCGATTTGGAATTAGCAGGTTTGGCATTGGAAGACTGCAAAGTTGCTATAATCTTACAGCAAACCTCCAAGTTGACAAATGCCAAATGTGCTACATACGCTGCACGCCAAACTTGCAGCAAAGTTGCTAATTCTGTTTTTAAAAAACATTGGTAGACCAACATCGAGCCGGTAGCAGAGAAAGACTTCTGTCTGCAGTGGGGTTCGAAGCTAGAATCTTCAAATTTGTTTGTTGGCCGTCACTGTAACCACTGCTCCACCGTTCTTTGTATGAATTAAGTATATTTTACTAGTCCCGTCATGTTACGAAGATAGTTTGTGAAATAAAGAGATGCATGTATGCTTAAATTAGAAACTGGGAAAGGTTCTTGATCCAGTGTTACAGCTAGGAAGAAGGCTGATTCGTGAATTTTCACCTCAAGAATATCATAATGATACATACTTTACTGTTCAGGTATATGACATTTCTCAAACAAACTGGCTGCCAATTTCCCAGATAGTATGCTAGTTTAAACCAAATATCGAATAGCCTTGATTTTACCTTACAGTGATAAATTAACAGTGTTTTTTTCTTGTTGGAATACTAGCTGAACACCGAGTTTCCACAAAAAAATATTTTTAGCAACTTCTTTGTTAGTACCGTAGTTATCAATATTTCCCCTCCTTTTCTTCCTTTTGTATTTTTCCACATTTTACACAATTTTCAAGATTATACGCATTTCTCGAAAATAAGTTAAGCAAGTCAGGTTAGATAATTACGGCACTCGTTTCTTTTATTATACGCAATACAAAGACCAAAAACGTAATATGTCATCGACCCAAGGAATTAAAGTATACATATCTTTATGTTTTTTTCTGAGGAGGGTCGATTGTCAAAATGAACGAATCAGGTTTCGTAGCTCTAAAAAGGATCAATGAGCTTTGATAGTTTCGCATTTCAACCTGTATCAGTGAATTTACTTCAAAGACTGTCTTCGTAGCATAAAAGGAATAGCAAAATAAATTACCATCAGGAGTGGCGCGATAGAGTATTGGGTAGAGTGACAGACTACAAACAAAACTGAAGATTCTAGGTTCGAGCCCCAATTCAAACAATAGAAATATTTTTCAGCCACAGGTTTGATGCTTAAGAAGACAAGTAGCAA
Source organism: Lepisma saccharinum (assembly GCA_022664845.1). Taxonomy (NCBI): domain Eukaryota; kingdom Metazoa; phylum Arthropoda; class Insecta; order Zygentoma; family Lepismatidae; genus Lepisma; species Lepisma saccharinum. The sequence continues at coordinate 89,995 of JAGDQP010000511.1, read as the reverse complement.
GTTTGGCGTGCAAATTTGCAACACATTTGCAGCAATGAAATACCAAATTTGTGCAAACTTGCAATGCCAAACTTTGTACAAACTTACTTGCAAGGGTTGCTGGTATCTGGGTTGTCGCCGGACTTTAAAAATATTATATTGCATTAATATATCTGTAACTTGATTTTAATTAAAATAGTTTCTAATATCGCCTTATCCCAAAAGTAATGTCGTATTTTTGCACCGCGAGGGAAAGTACGATAACTTACTTGGAACTCTACCATTAGTCAGAAAAATAGTGCCCATCGCACTCCATAACACTCTGCCACCTGTCAACAAGTTGTTGAATCTCCCGCTGAAAGAAGTCACTGGTTTTGGAGGCAAAGAACTGTATCCCTGTTTGTCGTACGACATCCTCATTTTGCAGTGTTTTCCCGGAAAGATGGTTGTGCAGGCTGAAAGAAAAGTACCGTAGTCTATTGGTGTAAGATCTGGTAAAAATTGATACTTAATCCTCAAAGAATGCCTATGCAGCGAGCTGTTCTGGTGGTTACCATACATCATTCTTAATGCAATATTTGCAACTGTCATGGTTTCATCTTTTTTCCTGCAACAATATGGCATTTCTCTGAGCACAAACAGCAAATGGGTCTTAAAACCAAACCCTAATATACATGCAAGCAGTGAAATTACAAATGTCTCGGTTCCCAGATTCTTCTTTCTTTGTAAGCTGGAATTTGCTCCTGAACATCCATATGGACTTCGGCATGCATCTAGCACGATTGGTTTTATTCTCCTAGAAAAAGAATAGATAATTCTAATAATTTTCGATAGCCAACTCTTAGCTGAAATCTTAGTAACTAACTTGTGCAAAGGCATTGGCATCTTCAGCAATATCTCTGATTGTTGTTTGTTTAGCTGCCAAGATTGCAAATTCTCATAATTGATTGATGTCCATTTTCCATACTTCTCTCTCAGTTTGATTCATTTCTCAGGTTTATATTTATTCTTTTCAAGAATCTTCAACTCTTTGAAAATGTCCTCAATTGTATCCACCACATGTTTTTAGAATCTTGTTAGAATGCTATCACCCGACCATGAACATAAAACTGCTGCTGTAGAATGACTAGCTTCTCGGTTTATTTTCAGGAGAAAATAACAAGTTCATTCAAGTTCTTTAGCTATGGATTTTGGGAATTTTGGAATTTATTTTAAGGCTTTTAGGTAACTATAGCTCAGGCCGTATGAATGATGATGGGATGAATTAGTGGAATGAAGAAAGTGGAAGGAAACAGGAGCACCCCGATAAAATCCACGCACACGGTTTTTGTCCACCGCAAAGCCCACATGGCACGAGCAGGGTTTGAACCGACGAACCCAAGCGCCAGAGGAGAGCGCTCTACCAACTGAGCCACCCGTGGTCCTTGAAGTCTTTAGGACTGCAATTGCCATGCTGATACCTAACTTAATCCCTTTTCTCCCTTAAACAGCCCAATCACGCCAACAGAATAGATACAGACTTCCTATTGTAATGTATCAAATGGTTGCCAATGTACAAGTACATTCAGACAAAAGCAAAAAATAAATACAATCTCAGTCATAAAATACATACATGCCTTTTGCATATAATGAACACTTAATGTTGTTTTACAACGAAAAGTTTAAGAACAAATTTGCACCACTTAATAATTTTGCATGATTTGATTTTTTGTAGTGAAGAATAAAATGAAAGGGTGTCATACAGAGAAACAAATACTTCGAAAATAAGGACCATACACGTACGTAACAGTAGTAATTTGAATTTAAAATGTTTATGGCCTTTAGGCAACTCTGGTAAGATTGGGGACAAACCCTCAGTCAGGATCGACTCAAAAATGAAAATCTGTTCCAATTCTTTCCGATTGTTAAGTTTACACCCTGATTCACAGGACTAACACCCTGATTCGCAAACACATGTACTACGAAAGAGTATCAGATCGTTCATATCTTACTATACCAAATTTGTGTAAACGCACACTAAACTTATCCAGGACTTTTCAAATTTAATTAATTTTATAACACTTCCCTTGTCATCTGGTCAATGAGATCATCTTTGACAAGGTCATTACTGATTCAGTCTATGTCGGCTAGGAAAGGATTGCGAATTCATGATTCAACTTTAAGGTCACAAAGCCGAAGCAACCTTTGAAAGTGTCCTGCAGAGAAGTTAACAAACGATTGTCATTCATCATGCAGAAACACTTCCTCTAACCTTGGAAAATTTGTACGGAGATAGTTGACTTCCTACAACCACGCCTTCCACAGCAGTTGGTCAGAAAATCTTTTCGTTTTTTGATGAAAGTCATCTCAGTAATGTGGCCAAAGATATCTGCCAAGCAGGTTGAGTGATGAATGAAATCCTCACTGACAAACTGTTCTGAAAGGGAACATTCTTTTTTCTCTCAAAAGTATAAAATTTCTGTTCGCAGTTAGTTAAACCAATGGCTTGAAGATTTGTCCTCTGGAATTGTTTTTATCTGACGTTCTCGGACACACTGAATCCGATATGCGGACGATTTAGTGGTTCGTGGACCCAGGTAGAGAACCACTACTCTTTATTGGACAATTGCCCTTTTTATTGATTGAGAATTTATCTCCTTTGTTGTATGATAGAATAAAATTAATGCTGCTTTTTGTTGTCGATACTGCAAATACAACACATCATTATTGCCTTAAAAATAACACAAAATTGGTAGTTAAAACAGGAGAATGGCAGGCAATAATTCCTAATTAGTATCCTTGTTCTGGAGGGGAGGCGAATATGACGCTATCAAACTTTCCGTTCATTGCTAATTCGTCAACCGATGATGGTTATAAACATAGGCTCTGGAAACTGATCAAAAGACTTGCTTTGGGTGGAGGACAGTGTCAGAGAGAGAGAGAGAGAGAGAAAGAGAGAAACTCCATCAACGTCATGGGAAAAACAAGAGGGAAAACACCACAAAATAGGCTACAAAAAAGACAATTACGCATCGACAGTAGGCCTATTAACAGTCAGAAATTGACCTCTACCATAATGAGTTTGTTTCTCATCTGTGTTCATCATTTTACAAATTGGTTTCATTAATGTTACAATAACTGAAGATTAGATGCCACTCTATAACAAATAATAAAACAGTTATAAATACATTCATGTCTAAACGCATGCAATTGTAATAATCCTATTTTATTCACTATTAATCGTTCTTTGTCGCAAAATTTATTTACTATAAGAACCAATGTTCGTGTTTGTGTGTTAGGGTGTTTGTTTTTTCTATTGTGGTTCATGAACGTGCATTACTGTCAAATAGATTGTCCAATAATAAACATTGTTTTCACCAAGAGAGTGATTTCAAAGAGTTTGGGAAAAATGTTTATGAATCAAGAAATAATCTATTTTTTTCTGTTCTGCCAAAATGGATTTTCTGTGGATGTTACCTGACTTTGTAATAGCAATGAATACGTAAACTAGTTTACGTATTCATTGGTAATACGTTTATTTACTAGATTTTTGATTTGTTAAATTTCATTCCTTTCTAAATAACTAACGAGTGTTGAACGAAATAGATCTATACATTAAAAAAAACTTTGTTTAGAAACCTGATGTCGGCAACATTTCAGATGAAGATTAAAAGACAGTCAAATAGTGAATGTCAGTTATAGAAAATTATAGTTCAATTTATCAATATTGGTATCTACAAATAAAATATTTTAAATTCAACTTTTGGAAGATTTCTTTATTATTATAAAAAAAAGCAGAAAAGAGGTACGGACCCATACTTTTATTCTCGAACCTCTGGCAATATTCGCTGGATAATAGTATTTAAAAAAAACATTAAAATGCGTCCTTCCAAGCATATGAATTCAAAGAAAAATTCACTTGAAGTCTAGAAATTCATCCACCAATGCATACATGATAATAGGATTCAACCAAACTCAAGCTAGATGTGGTGATCATGTGGTTTGGGACTTTAGGCAAGCGTATTTGGTGTTCTGGGCTTGAATACCAGTTGTGGTATGGATGTTTATGGAATTGAGTAACATAATAGATTACAGAATCGAAAAAGGTCGAGATTATTAAAAACTAAAACTATGCAAAAATTCAAGGCTATTTTCTTTTTAAGAAAACAAACTAAAACTATCTATTCCAACCAAATTTGATATGGTCAAAGAATGCACCACCTTTCTTTTCATCTTTCTTTTCAATTTCCTAAGTCCTTTATTCATATCTTCCATCAGCAATACGCACGTTCTTCGTTTTTCTGCTTTCCCTTTAAAACATACCAATCAAATCTTTCAATAAACAAGTTGTGCATAAATAATGCCCTAACTCTACTATAAAATAACGCTCCTCTGGTATACTATTTGTATAATTGATTTGTTCTTTTAAAATTTGACACCTTTAGGCTTTTTTTACATTTCCTTTGTCTCAAATTGTTTTAGTGTTGCACACAACAAATGTTTAAAAATGCAAAAATTTTTGTCGGGAGTTTTCAATACTTTGAAAGAACAAATTTTTAACACTTGTTGTACACGTTTTTTTCTCATGATGACGTTCATAATTATATATTCATAACATCATGAATATATAATTTAATATCCATTAAAAAACTAACGAATTTAGTGTCATCTTTGCGGCTTAGTTGGTTCAGGCACTCGGTAACATGTTTTCATTACTTCTTGGCCTATAAGAACTGTTAATTACCATGCTGTTATTTGCAAAAAATACTTTCTACTTACGTCTCTGACAATATAAAATGCACAGATATTTAAAAAATGTGTACATATGCGAAACACGTATTCAAACTGTACGAAAAATTTGTTGTTTTTTTTAAGTGAGATTTTCTAGATTAAGTTGATTCACTTTCTACCTTCTTCATTGATTTTCTCTCTTTAGTACTTCCTCATTACACCCTGTTGCACCAAGCTTATATTTAACACTCTTCTCTGGGAATACATCTATAAAGATTCCCATATTCATTCATTTTTTTTAATTTCATTTTCAAATTATAGACCCAAAGAAGGTTTTTTGTCTTAGACTTGTCTCTATCGTAAGATATCATTTGGAAGATTTAGAAGAAAGCCTTCTTTGAGTTACCATTCCGACATATGTCTGGGAAAACCAAGGAAAACCTTATCCAACAGCAAAACTTAGAAATGTCTACCAATCCAGTACTAATCTGCGTTCTTTCACACTAGACAGCATCGATATCTTTCCATAGTAAAGCCCACATTTTCGCTCCATACATTATGCTTCATCAGTATTTTAGTCATGTGTGCGGAGAAAACGATCTTTCCCTTGTTTAATTTGTTTACCACAGTCATTTCATGCTACAAAATAGTTCCATTTTTCTAATCTGACTAGCTGTCCTACTTTTTGGTCTGTCGATTTGCTGCTTGTTGTAGATTCTTCTGCTCCAATTACCAATTTTTTTTGTACATTTTCTCATTTTTCCTCTCTATTAAAATTGGTCTTGTAACTTCAAGAAACTCACGCACTTCTTTCGCCTTCTCGTGCTCTCGGCTGTAAATTCTTTGGAGGAAAATATCGATTTCTTTTTTCTTTGAAATGTTCTCTTATACAAGAGTTACATTCTTACATTCTCCAATATATCGATCATCGTTACTCTACAGTACACAACCTACCCTACGAGGCTACGGATACACCTTGTACTTCTCCTGTTTGAGATTATCTCTTCCTTTTATAACCTTTTATGAATTTTCTTACAAATTTGCTTGAAATTTCTTGACATGAGATTCTCTTTGTTAACGTAAATTTCTTTCAACTTTTATAGCATCTAGTGAGTAAAATTTTATATGCATTGTGGCAGTTAGCGTTTGATTTATGTTAATGGGCAGTACCATTACCTAAGTCATATTTTCATTCAAAATTAAAGGAATGATCGCACATATGCATTTCATATGGTAAAAGTCACGCGAAAAGTTTTGCCTAGGTCAATATTTTGGGTATTAGTTTGCTTGCTGAATATTGAGAAATCCTCTAATAAATCTAAGCCTGGATGATCGATGTAAGTAGGATTTCAATGTTGATACGAAATCAATAAATAATCTTTACCATGGTGACTGGGTGCTTCGAAATTGTATCTCAATAACTTGATATACAAAGTGTCTTCGAAATAATGGTGGAAACTTTGGAAGATTATTATTTACATCGAAACAAGAAAACAGTTCATTTGAAGAATTGAAGATTATACATAGTTTCGGAGATACACAAAACAAAATATGGTTGGAGTAACCATAAAACCCTATTTGTCATAGTTGAATTTGGGACAACAATACTATGGATTACAAATACAATACAAGTCTTGTTAATCGTGTATTGTCAGAATTACAATACTGTGAACAATATTTTATGGTAACACTTTTGTTTCAAGTTAAATTTAGCAAGATGTTTTGTTAGCATTATAGCTAATTATACCACAATGTTACCTATGGGGAAATCATGTCTGACCATACTGTATAGTTACAAAAACTATATACATAATCTTAGAAATTAACCTATAACGACAATGTCGTATTGCTTAAGGTACGATATTTTATTGCTGTTGTGGCCATATGTATTCCTAAATGGCCTCCGTACATGATGGAATCTATTTCAACATAATATTGCAAGAAAATAAAAATTTCTTGCCGAAATTTTGTTTCACGGTTAGTATACGACTATTATATTATACACCTAAGTAGTGTAAACTTTAGCAAATATATTATGACTGAAACATCTTTCATTACATTCGAGGATAGTGAAATACGTATAAATCATTAGCAGTAATCGTTGATTACAAATTCAGATTCCGTAATTGTCCCTATTTCTGTTGTCTGGTGTTTAGAAATGGTAGCTATCGCATCACCATCTATTGATCACTGTTCAAGCAAATTAGCAAAACACTACTAAACATGACTAAAAATTTATACAACACTTTTATTCTTCTTAATCATAATCTAGAATGAGGCCATAACAAATTCTTCGTCATGCTTAGCTGCATTTTTCTAATTTCCCTTGATTTGAACAAACAAGACGACTTCCAACCACACACTGTCCCAGCAAATGTATGGTTATATGAACTATATTTCTTTCATGTTTTGTGCATGCGCATCCAGCAAAGATATAGTATGATTCGAACAGCAATAAATATACTGTCAAACTTCTAACCCATGAAGGAATATGATTCAAGCAACCATACACATGATTTTCCCAGCAATATAAAATTTAACTATAATTGTTTAGAAATCCCAACTATACAACAATACCAGATATAGCCAACTTAGCACAAGGGTATCGTTACCGCAGCACAATTATAGTTACGATTACTATAAATTTTATCAATACAGTTTATCAATGTAAATATAATTGGATTTACCAGGGCTTTTTCTACTGTGCAGGCGCTAGAAGTCACGGCGACATTGTCACAAATGACGTCATAGCTCAACACATAGTGACATATAAACTTTGTCAGCTTAGTAGTGCCAGCGTAGAAGTGGCCTACAAGCTACATTCGCCTATCATAAACATAACTTAAGTAGATACATTGAGCAATTCTTCTAGTGTGATTTGATAAGCCAATACCATTTGCGTCGTTACTTGTCAAGATATGACATTCTTTGTGATGATGCCGCCGTCACTTTCAGCGCCTGTAGCTCCAAAACTAAGAAGATTTCGCAATTTCTTTAAAGAAACTTTTTTGCTTGGTTTGACGCAATTAACCACCTCCCGACGTTTGCACCATTATTTCAAAGACACGCTGTATTGTTTGTAATAAGTGACCTAGGGTCTTTTAATTTGGTTTCTTGTTTCTTTTTGTGCTTTCGGAATTTGATTTTCATGTTTCGTGAAATTCTTATTAGTATTGATGTAAGGTCATAGCAAGGGCTGTTTTCAGTCACAGTGATGCAGCCACTAACGCCAAGATCCTTATATCTACACTGGATACACACTCTAGTCTGTATCCTGCTTCCAACTATCAAAAGTGAGATTTTATTAGTTTTCTTTAGTCTAACCAGCCGCGAATGCCGCGATGATACCTGTAAGACCCTAGCCGGAATCACTGACTTAAACAATTTCTATCTTTTTAAGACACTAATGAAACGTAAATCGCAAGGCCGCTCTACGTTATTTACTACTACCTAACTATTTCCTTTGTGCTAACAAGCATCTTTGTGTAAAATGGCTAGAAAATCGAACAAGTGAATTTAGTAAATTACTTGAGGGCATGATATTTAGGAAAGTTGTAGCTGCTAGTAGATATAATTGGCTAAATTATGGTTCAATAAACATATCTGCGGCGTGAATACATTTGTAATAATATACCGTATTACACCTCATTTACGATGAACGCGTTTCGATTATCTCGCTTAGCTAGTTATTTTCTGAATTTTGTAACAGGTTCATACTTTTTATAACAGATCAATAAGTATATTTTTTCTGATTAATTTACAAAAGAAGTTAATGTGTATAGTATTTGAAGTCAAGTAAAAAAAAAGTATGGTGCCTCGGAGATTCGAACTTTCGATGTTTGATTTCAGTTGAAGACTACTAAAATACAGTACAGTACCTTTTTACTTTTGAAACTCCTGTGACAACTTGGTACTTCTTCATTTTCTTACCACTAATTCCAAAACGCGAATATTCATGCCCATAGCGAGATTCAAACACGCAACCTCGTGTCCAACGACCCTGAGCTCTGATCCTCATGGCTATCGAGATCGGCGCACTACCAAAGACGCAGCAAATTTGATTTCATTTATTGTATAAATCACTTACAAGAATAATCCCCATTTACAACTGAATTCCAAGTTGGATAGTACAAAAATAAATTATAGTATAACATAATAATAATAATAGTAATTAGAGAAACAAAAATAGATACACAAGAGCAAATATATTAAAAACAATTGAAGCAATATAGTGTAGACGCTAAAAATATGTACAGTATTTTAACGAATGTTCCTCTTAAATGTAGATATTGACACACACCAGATATCAATGTCGCTTCTCAGACACTCTTCATTACGTAGTCATCACAAACGATTAATAGGAGAGTGGACTGGACTCTGTAAAAGCGTACCTTAGTCGGAAAGAAGCCTAATTCCTTAGTCTTCTCAAAGGAACGTTTACACGAACTAGAGATAGTAACTGAGAGTAGTTGATACCGTCTCCAATTAACTTATTTTTAGAAACACCTACGCCCTTCTGCTAGATAGAGTTCTCATTCCTAATAGTATACAGTATTCATTATAGAAATTTGAATTATATGGTATTTAACGAAAATTGCACAACCATTTTAGGAATGTCATTTGGAATCCCTCTAGCATTTGAATGTGTATAATGAAACGACGATTCCAAACAGGATATTAAGCATATTTTGAATACCAATCTCCATTTCAAAACTTAAAACTAACGAGAATATTGTCTTTAAGGAATACTATTCTTCTTATTCACCCTTATCCTGTGATGTATATTATAGTTTCTGCTACTTGCTAATACTTTATTCAAAGTCTGTGTAACTTCAGTTTATGCAATATTTCATGGAAATGATTCAATTCGTCTCACCCACTTTTTGTTTGTTTAACAAGCTCCGTTGCGGGCTTGAGGCATTTAAACTCTTTGACAACTTAAGTTTGCAGTGATGTAATAGCAGTATCTAACCCTCAAAAGGAATATGCTATCTCGTCTTGTACCGGTAATTCTTCATGATTAAAGAATTTTGGAGAGTGAAGCTACTAGCCTTTTGGTACTTTTCTGCACGTAATAAATAATAATAAAGTACATTAAATACGTGTAATAAAGTACATTAAATACGTGTAACAAAGTACATTAAATACAATTTATAAGAGATTACAATAGTTAGGTACTTGATATTTTACTTCTTGGAGTATTTTTTACTATTAGCCGAGGTGGTATCTAAAACCCATCCCCAAGAAAACATAAAATTATAAATAAGTTAATAAATTAGTTTACCGATCAACGTTGCCAACTAAAATACACATTATTATTATTATTATTATTATTATTATTATTATTATTATTATTACTTGAGTGAAATTGTAAAACATCTTACATTTCATCATTGTATTTATATCCAGGTAGGTCATCTGCAGGTGAGGCCTACTTTCAAAACAAGAAACGTTCACACTTTATCATAACATAATGTCATTTCGTGCAAATACTCAAAATATATCTTCATGATATATAATTTGTTTCATTACTTAGTATCAGCTTACCAAATTCTTATTTTATAGTAAGTTCAATTCATCTGATAATATAGATCGTACACATATCAACCATCTATCATGTCGTAAAACTACGTCATACTATAATGTCAATAAAGTAAACGATGTAAAGAAAAACTTTTATAAAATACATCCTGAATTAAACAATGTAAATAGTCGTCTAACTATCTCACTCTTGCAATGGCTAGCCTAAGTCTTTTTTATTCAACTAACTTGATTATACCACAAAAACATTTCTTTAGACTCTGTCAGTAGGTACAATTAGTAATGCAGTTTCTTTACCCGCGCAAAGATATAATCCCATGTGCTTTAGGCAAATTCACACAAACATTCTCAAAACAAATAAAGTTAATAATGATTTTATTGTAATTTCTTCTTACAATGTACCTGCTGTAATTGATACTATTTCATCTCTTTCATATGAGACCATAAATCGAATACATACCGTAATGTTTCCCCTGTGGGAGCACCTTAATTACCACCGCAACGCCCAGTTTATCTGCGTCTGGCGCCGTTACTGAATAATTTGTTATTAGATAGGTATAGCAGGTAAAGAAATGAAAGGACCGGTGTTTATCTTTCTTCCCATCACCTTTTATTAAAAAAATACAAAGTCTGTACAGTTAATAAAAATAGTCTCCCGTAAAAACTATGGAGATCTAATTGTGAGGTGCAAAGTATCTCAATTACTTGCTCTATAAGTTTCCTGTATTGCTGTTGATGTTGGTCCAAGCAACGACCTGTTGCCTGGCAGTAGTCACCCCAAGCACCGGATGCTACCTGGCAGAGAAAGGAAGTTAGAGAGCCCAATTTCGTAGCAGATCTGGACTTTCGGAGTTTGCCTATCTCGTAGCAGATCAGACGGTAAGTAAGGATGGCCTATCTCGTAGCAGATCCGACCAACGTGAGGATGGCCTACCCCATAGCGGGTTCGACCGAGTAAAGGACGGCCTGTCCCATAGCGGATCCGACCAAGGTATAGGAAGAGAGGAGAGTGGACGTCACTATTCCTGGAGGCAGAATAGTGCCTCCTTGGAGCAGCTCGACGCCTTTTATTCTGTTATGGTTCTCTGACTCTGCAGTTCCAGACGTCGTCTGCATCCTCGGCCAGCTTCGGTTGCTGTCGTCGGTTCCCTCCGTCTTCCACTCTTACTAGTTGTAAAAATTGCTGATCAGGCATATTTTTCATTAATACACTGCACACTAAAATTACTGTCACTTAAAAAACAATGTGGTTCCTACTATCACTATATAAACCGAAGATTGGGTTGCTGTTGAACATTATTGTGTTAAATTATTTTTTTCTTTCACTTTAAGCTGGATCGTGCGTCGCAACGCAGTCATCTCCGAAAAGACTTACGTGTAAGCAGGATCTTACATCACAATACAGTCATTTTCCTCAAACGTGAAGTAACAGGGATTTTACTGTTGATTTATTCTAATTATTAGTAGGTAATGGTGCTCTTGCTCTATAATCAGAGTTCCTGATACACCATCGGGTACACACATTGTTACCTATGACTGTTATGTCCACTATGTGAATTGTTTCCACTTGAGTTCGTAGGGATTGCACCTTTTTTCGCTAACACCCGGTTGTAAGTGAAATTAAACTGGCGAAAACAATCTATTTTTGTGAATGTACCTATACTTGGGCTTCACTAATGAGGAACATTTCCAAAAATTTTGTATTCCATTTTCATTTCATTAAATTTGGCGGTAAAATGCCCATTTATGAAAATAGTAAGTCCTTGATATTTACTACTCTGTTTATGTTCATTAGTAGTAATTGCACGGCGGTCAAGTTTGCTATGCAATGTACTTGAACTATGGTTATTGGCTTCATTGCAAAATGCTGACTTTAGTCTTTCGATTCACTGTTCAATGTTGTTTAAAAACTACTTGTGCCAGTTTCAAGATGCGAGTGAAAGTGAACGCTATGTTACTGAAACGTGTCTTCGCTTTTCTTGAAGATAACCGTGTGGATTACCGTTACATTAAGAGAATTTTAGATTCCTATCGGTATATAAAAGGAACTAAAATTAATCAGAAAAACTGTTGTTCAATTAACGACACTGATTGAGGTATACAACCAAGTTGTAGAAAAGAATAGTGTTGTTTGCTTTAAGTTCAAAAAGTTGATGGACAAGAGGAACAAACGTGTTGTCTTCTTCACTGTCTATTAATGGTAAGTACACGTCTGCTAGTAGAACCGCAACAGAGAAAGAGAAAAAACTGGCTCAATCTCTCACACGTTGGCTGGCGAGGAAATAAGCATGCGTGTATAAATTAACTTCACAACTATCTGCGGCAGGCCGGGAAACGCACTGGCACACTATGATAGCATAATCCACGGCACTTTATAATATATTTACATAAGCGCTCGTAATGTTAATTTCGCTGTTTGAGTCTACTCAAATTTAAAATATAAATTTAAAGCTTCATAGGAAATTAAGAACTGAAAGCCATTGAGTTCAGCATTAGTATAAGTAATTTATAAATGATTTAGCATTATTTCTCTGTTGCATTAGCCGCTGAGTATATTTTGTGCGCAACAGATGGTGCTAGTGTATGTGCACAAATTTGACTGAAATTATGTTTAAAAATGTGTTGTTGATGATTGCTCATGGTTTCCAAACCTTTAGGAAACTTTCAAAGACTCTTGTAGCTATATGGATTCCTGCAATCATGTCAAAGAGTTTAGTTTGACGTCCTAGAAACCAGATTTGTGATTGGTTACCCTAAATGTGTAACTTCCTTTTCACTGGTTTCTACGGTATTATCGGGAGAGTCTTATTATTTGAAACACCAGTTTTAAGAAAGAAGTCGGATCTTAACTTCCTTAATCGTGTTGATAGTTTAATCAGCTGATGATGTGGTATAGTGTTCGAAGTTTCTGAAATGTGATTTCTGCATAGTTCTTGCCATATCGAAAGATCGAAAACAAAACAGTGAACTGTGTGTTAGTTATTGAAGCGTAAGAAGGGCGAATCCTTGTACTCGTTGAAACATCTGAAGATCCAGTGAGGCAGAATGTTTTCCAGAAGAAACTAGTCGACAGAAGTTAAACGGTTATGCCATTTTAAAATTTGGACTGTACAAACCTTTTTCCTTCAATGTAAATTTATTGTGCATCGCAGAGAGAATCAATGACTGGTTTACGTTTCACATCGCACAAGGAAAGGAATAATTACAACAGACTGTATTACGCCTAAATATAATAACTATTCAAGTTTTGATTTCTTCAGTAGTGGCGATGACTTAAATTGGAACGATTCTCCGTTTCTGAGTCTAAACCAACTTAGAAGTTTGATCAAACGGTGATTGTTTGAAATTTAATTTCGTTCATATTTCATCCAAAGTTTAGACAATGTATCTTCAACTTTCTGTAACAGACATGACTTTTATAGATATCCATCGTAATTCATTAAAGATTTAATTTGTTTGAAGGGCAAGGATTATTTTGTTTCATTTTTTCGGTATGGCTACATATACATATTAGACCATAAACGTAAACGACAACAAACCCAGCCATCCGTTGTATAAGCTTCAGTTCAATATCCAGCAGAAAAAATAAGATAAAAAAAGTTATGGTTGAAAATGATTGTATGTTATTGTTAGTGATGGCGCGTCATATTAGCGCTGTTATACCTAATAGTTCTGCTTTCTTTAACTTACGTATATCTTATAAGTTTTGTGAGATGAACAATTTATTTATGAGCTGATATGAAGAGTGTGCAAGATCACCACTAAAATTCCCTTTAGTTTTATTATTATTATTATAATTATTATTTTGCAATTCTCTTTAGGATACACTAAAACCGTTCCGGGCATTTCAGAGTAATTTTCAAAACAAATGTTATCGTAGTGAAGGCACTTTTGGAGTAGGCTGTACACGAATTCTGACAAACTGGTTTTAACTATAGATTATTAAAAGAAAGAAAAACGTCCACGCGTACCACATTATTGTAGGATGAATTCGACATACATGGAGCGTGTTATGCACTGAAATGTTGCTATTTGTAATAGTTCCCAATGTTTTGAAACATACTACTGTCTAATTTAGCCAACATGATTCTCTGTAGGTTTGAAGTACACAGAAACTTTAATGTATTCAGTAAACTCATAGGTTCCTGGAATCTCTCAATAGGAAATAATTATTTATTTTCCATGTCTGTTTACTACTGGCTCTAATTGAATATTCCCTACGGGTAAGGATATTATAACCCAGATTTTCTCTGTAATGTTTGAATAGAGAAAGGTTATACCTGGAAGAAAGATTATCTATATCTTGTTACTGTTCACAAATATTTAATTTTACTCTTTCTCTTGCTTGATTGATGATGTGAAAAAGTACCAATTTTAGAGCTTTCAAAATATTTGTTTTCCGAGTTTCATATCTCTAAAATGGAAGGTATTTACTATATAAACAAAAAGATCTGAGTTATGAACTTAACGTATAAGTACTCAAAATAGCTAATATTTTTACAATCGAAAGAAATAAACTATTCGAGGTAGTAATATGTAAAGAAAGTACAGAAATACTCAACAATGAAACTGAATTCTTCTTATATTTGTGCACAAAAAACCGTAAAAATTAGTATAATTTTTAGAACATATGCTGATAAAATCCACTCACTTTTGTATGAGACTTCTTCCATATGTAGCGAGAACCACCCCTGTTACACTTTCTTCGGTTTATTGATGACGACACTCTTACTCATAAAAAAAACAGTTTGTTTACGTCTCTGCACATTTAAGATTAGTGCAAAGCAATGATGTCTAGCACCACATGGCAGTACTATTTCTGTATGTCTCTAACATATTTTTTTCGTTGAACTAAATTGAAATGTTGCTCCTGCAAATGCAAGACTAGAGAGTTCAAACTTTCAAAGAAGAGATGCAAGAGTTCTATCCGTGATGATTTTCTTTTCTTTCCTTTTTTTTCATTGTTGAACTCGCTTGATTGTTGTAATGAATATCCAAACGTATAACAATGAAGTTCTTTCAATAATAGACAACAAGGAAAATAAAACATCTACATGAATAGAACTCTTGAACTTTCTTCTCCGAAAGTTTGAACTCTCTAGGCTTGCATTTACAGGAGCAGCATTGAAATTTTGTTCAACAAAAAAAATACATTAGAAACACACAGAGGTAGTACTGCCATGTAGTGCTAGAGATCCCACATGGTTTGAGACATTATACAGACACTGAGGTTCTAAATAGGATACTCCTAGAATATGCTGTGCTGTATGCACATTATACTATCGTTTCATCAGCTGACATGAGACCACTCACTGGTCGGGTAAACGTGAAAGCACGTGACCCGTTCTGTTGTAAGTTTGGTTTTTGAGTTATACTCAGTTTATAGTTGCAGTTTTCACTCACAAATATGCTAGTTTTTTTTCTTGGTGCAACGCGTAACATTGTCTGTATTTTATACTTAAAAATTGTTATATTACCACGTACAGTAAAACAACCGATAAGTTACCACAGATTTATGCGCTTAATTACTTGACAACGCAAAAGCGGATTAATTGTTTAATTAGGTGAGCAGTAGCCAATGACACGAGTTTTGTTGTCATTTGCCTTTAATGTTGCTTCTTTTATTTGTGATGGGAAGCTGCTTGGTACGACAGAGTGTAGTGTAGTGAAGTGTGCACCCAAATCGGATAGCAGATGGCTGACGAAATATTTTTCAAACAATTTTTTTTAGTGTGATTGGTTATTACAAACAATCTTGACTGTCATAGCATTGGTTCGGTGTTGCCAAATTTTAATCCTTTTCAGACAGGAATGTGTTTAAACTGCCGTTTTCGAGGGACACGAGTATACATTAAACTCAGTCACCATCGTCCATTGGTTAAGGTTGCTTAAATTGAATCGGAATTAATTATGCAGTGCAGGTTCAAATTCTGCTCGTCTCTTCTTCTTCCTCTCCGTCTTTTCCCACCTACGTGGAGCGGGGTCGACATTTCTGATGAGTCTTCCTCACAAAACCTATCTTAAACTATTCCTGACATACCTTTTCTCCTCAAGATCATTCTTAATTCTATCCATCCATTTCCTCCTTGGCCTCCCTCTACCTCTCTTGCACTCCACTTCCATTGCCAGTACTCCTCGGACTACACAGTCATTTGTTCTTCTCATTACTTGTTCATACCACTGCAGTCTTCTTTCTTGTATCTTCTTAGATATCTCTACAACCGTAGTTGTTCTTCTTACTCTCACATTTCTCACTGTATCTTGTTATCCCACACATACAGCGTAGCATTCTCATTTCGGTAACATCTAATCTTTTTTGTGCTTTATTTATTGGCCATGTTTCTGCTCCGTACATTGTTACTGGCCTAACAACTGTTTTTAAACCATCCCGTCATTCTTAACCGTGATTCTGCGGTCGTAGATAACGCAACATACTTTCTTTCAATTTCGTCATCCCTTTTGCATTCTGTGCTACTTCCGAGTCCAAATCACTACTCCCAGCAGCAAATGAGCCTAAATATTTAAAACTTTTCACTTTATTCAATCGTTCTTCTCCACTTCTCCATTTTTCTCTGTTAAACTCAAGATACTCTGTTTTCTTTCTACTAATTTTTAGGCTTCTATCCTCCAGAGACTTCCTCCAACCTCTACTTTCACTTCAAGTTCTGCCCTATTAGTATTGCATAGTACAATATCATCGGAAAACATCATACACCAGGGGGGGCTTCATCTCTTACATCTTGAGTTATAACGCCTATGACTACGTTGTAGAGATACGGGCTTAAGGCTGAATCCTGGCGTAATCCAACCATAACAGGAATTTGGCGTGTTAATCCCACACTACTTCTTACCTGAGTTCTAGCTTCTGTATACATATCTTGCATTATCTTTACATATTTATCTGCCACTTCCTTCTCACTCAAACATCTCTATACTTTCTGACGTGGCACTCTGTCGTAGGTCTTCTCCAAATCAATAAAGACCTCACACCGAAAATGTCTTAGGGTACCAGAGACAATACTGATATTGTTAAAAAAAAAATTACAAGAATTATCGTTCTTTTAACGAAATATATATTCACATTTAAGATATATGACGTTTCAGTATAGCTAGAAGATGTTGATTATGTATTGTTAATTGAATATTCTTAAATTTTCACAATTTTTAACCATATTATTAAAAATATTCGCTTTCAGGCATGATTTAACAATAAGTTCTTGCTAACTGAGCCATATTCAAATCATAATTTCTTGTGCACGCGTACATGTTCACTGTACTTACCGTTACGGGATTGAGAAAGAAAATTAGACCGCCATATTTATCTCAACAACATAGAAAAAATAAAGATGACTGAAAACGCACCAACCTTGACATTTATAATTGGTTCTTGATGATGATTTTGATGACGATGATGACCAATATAGTAACATTAAAGTTTGAATTTGTGTATGTATGATATTTACGTAACTCACAGCAACTCACCAATATATCTGCTATGAACACTATACCAATACACTCTACCACCTGACCATCCCGATATGCCACTAATATAAGCATACAGCTCACCAAACATTTCTCATTATGTAGCACCTTCAGAATCCGCTATGTAATCATTTTGAACGGAAGGGCTCACCTGTCATCACGGACTTGAGTAGGCCCTAGTGCAGAAGGTTGTCAGTCATTCGTCTTTCATCATCATTAGCGAAACACTAAAATATTTTATGATTATGAGGCAAACTTATAATACTCCAACAATGATTTTTATTATATACAATAAAGGATAATTAAAATAGATTAACCCAACCACCAACATCCACACTACCCTAACTCCTCTTCTATAGAGAGGGGTACAACCCTCTGGTGGTGCTAGTCTAAGTCTATCTTAGGCTAGCAGTTAAAAACGTGCACACAGAACCAATAAGGAGCTGAAAATTCTATATCAAGAGCGCCCACCGGTACGCTATGGAGGAGAGGATTCCAATCTCTCAGCGTGATGTTTGTTGTTGGTATAATATTATCACTCCATAATATTGTTACTGCACACACTGTTGTACATCGAACAATATCAATAGTTGAAGCTACTACATTTCTGGTTGATTAATTTGAACTTCAACAATAGTGATGAATAATTAACAATAAAGTATTGTTAATAAGGGCAATAAGTATTGTTACATTGATATTAAGCTATTAGCAATACTTTTTTTTTGTTTGTAAATGCAATGATGTATTGGTTCCAAAATAACCACATTTTATTGTTAATTTTACCATAATATCGTTGATTTTGCAATAACGTTTTTTCTATCAGTTTATTTGAAATCATTTTTAATTTTACATAGTTTATCTTAATATGGAAGTTCCGTCCGTTGTACTTTTTCCTGACATAAATCCAAATTGTGTATCTTCTATTGAGGTTTCTTCTCGCAATCTTCCTTCTACAAATTTCTCCCAAATCTGCATCATTACTTTGATTCTTCTATATATTTCCCCCAACCCTGAACACCTCCCTTCTCCTTAAAAGTTTGTAAAATAACACTATCCCTCCATCGAGTTGGTAAAAGTTTCCTGTTCATAAATTTTCTGTATCATATCCCTTACCTTCTGGTCCCAAACTCTTCCACGCTTCTAATCTGGTATGCGATCAGGATTTGTAGCTTTTCCAATCTTCATTTTCTTTAATCAAATTCTGCTTGCATCGACCATCATAAGATTTGGCAAGGTATTTCCTTAGTCCCATTCTTTTGTAGACGCTATCCCTCACACGTGTGACATGTTTAGACCATAGTTATTCCAATAATATAAATAGATTAGTGCATATAAATTAAATGGTTATATTATCGTTTTTCCTTTGTTTCTTTTTTCGTTGCAGTATATTGAAAAGAATAAGCATGGAAGAGAACTCAGGGAAGCCGAACGTGGAATTCGACCAAGACGGAAGCTTGAAAAATGCAGAGTTAAAAATTGTCAACCTTAGGCATCAGCCAAGTTCGTCGAGCAACCTTGTGTGGGAAGAGGTAATTTATGTATTTATGACTTCGTTTAGTTCCTCACTGCTGTAGAAAAAAAAAAGAAGGATGAAGAGGGGGGGGATGACTCAGGAACATTCGCATCAAAATTTCAGCCAGAACATTCATTTCCATATTGTATCTTATCTCTTCATGCCTGATTCTTATTTGTCCTCCTTCTGTAACTGGGCAAGTGTACATACATACATCTGAACTTGTCATAATATAAGGTGTAAACGTAGTCCACGATAGTATTCTTGGAAGCGTGGTATTTTTTCTTCAAGGTTGACGGTTTTATTTTTGTAGTTATCATCCTGTTTGACGCAAAAGCCTCCTAGAAACTTCTAGCGACTAATGTCTCGTTTCATGAATCTTAAATTGGACTGTCCTTATTTCCACTGATAGAAGCACAAAGAGAGCGAGAGACAGAAACAAAATCAGGGTTGCCAAGTAGAAGAACCAAAATGTACCGTCTACACCTGAAAATCCTATACACCCTGCTTAGAGAAAGAATTACAAACTTTTATAGTAAAAGGTTCTCATAAAGGTGAGTAAAGAAGTCGTAGTAAAGATGGGTCACAAAAATCGGCCCTAAAGTTTGAAAGTTTCCTAAATTAAATTCAAATTATGATTAAACGAAACTAACTAGAGTGATACAATCTGTTTTTATTAAATTAATATTTAAGCAGATGATAATTGTGGTGTATAAGCTAACAGAAAAAAGTCAAAAGAAACAACACCATCTGAGTCAAAATTTCCTAATTCATTCAAATTCAAAACTCAAATTCGAAAATAGTTTTTTTTTTTCATTTGTAGTGGTCGGTTTTGCAACTCAAGGATACGATGTTGAACGTTTACGTGTTACTGTTATTTACAAAATGGATGCAATTTTAATATAAATTATGGTCCTAAATAAACTATTTAAAAATTCTATTGGATCTGTAAAACTGATTTGGTTTCCACAAAAAATCTTGACCGAAAAATCACCATTTTTTTTAATATTTGACGTAAATTTTCTCCAACAGAAACAAGCCATGTTTACTACTAATACTGCACTTCTTTGTGTACTTTCATAACACGTTTCTAAGCTGGAAATTTGTAGTCTGTTTTGTTAAAAACCTTGTATACGATACGATTATAAATTTACGCTGAGAGACATCAGCGTTGTTATTACTTGACAAATTCTAACACGCAATTTTTTTGTGAAATAATTTGTTGATGAATAGTTTCCGAGTATTTAAAAGGCTAAATAATAACAATTTTCAATACGTTAAAGTTGTAATTTGTTATTATTGTTTTCATTTGCTATTTTTGAAGTTTCAGAAGACATTGTTCTACTAGTAAGGTTTTCAACAACATGAAAGTCGTTGAATTATTATACGGCGACATGCAGTCCGTATAATATGCCCTCTTACTGCGTGCTAATAACAACAAAAGAGGAGGAGGGATTGTACGAATTTTGTACACAATATGTTTCGTAATCCTTGGACAAGTTCCGGTTTATATAGTATGTTCTACTAAGCAAGTATGTTTACCACGTATGCAAATCCCATTTTCAGAATATATAAATTGAAGGTTTTCTGAAAGTTTTCGAAGTAAATATTGAACGGACTTGTACGTATTACTACTCTCTTTACATCTAACTGTGGACACCCAGAACTAACCCTATTTGTGAAACTTTAGACTTGTTACTCATAGCAGTAATCGGGTGTGACGTTTCATAGCAGTAATCGGGTGTGACGTTTCAATAGTAAAATAAGAACAGAAACACAATACCGTCATACTGAAATTTAATGGTATTTGCTTTTCATGTTACATTATTTACCTTTAACTATATCAAAACGATTTAATTTAAATGCTTCACTTTTTGAGGTAAATAGAAGTTGTATTATTTAGTCCATTCAGTCAATAAACACTTGCATAAAACTTGAATGACCACAGAAAAATTTTCTGCCTCATTATGACCAGAATTTATCAATGTTTAGGTTGATGTAATTGAAAACAACTGAGTTCGTAAGTTTATCTTCGTTTTTTCTTTTTCTAAAAAAAAAAAAAAAAAAAAATAGGAAATCATGAAGAACGGTAGTTCTTCGAGTGACGCCCAGAAACGAGTCTGTTAGCGGCACTCACATATATACAACTGATTTCGGATCTAGCGAACTATAAGCCCGATTTTGATGCTTGAACTTGCATTTGAAAGCTCTTTGCCATACTTAGGCACAGAAAAAAAAATGGGTCGGTAGGACCTCCTTGGCACCCCCTAGGGCGGTTCGAACAAAAATAATACTTCTGATTATACCACTGACTGCAGACCATATGTGCGGCCAAAACTTCCGGAATCGTAATCGATGCTTCAATACCTTTCAATTGGTATATCACATGTCAAAATCGGTAAAGGGGTTCAAAAGTTATAACTTTTTCAGACGAATCACTGAATTTTCACAAATGATCG
>JAGDQP010000511.1:39494-68211 GCA_022664845.1 Lepisma saccharinum | reverse complement strand
GGGGGGGGGGGGGGGCGATTACAGGCCTCATAGAGACAAATGTATGCTATTTTTTAAAAAAATATAACTTGCGGTTTCCAAGATACGGAGCCTATCCAAATGGATCTATTGTATGAAGACTATGCACTTTTTTTTAATAGCCTTACAAAATAAGTGATATCAGTGCAATAAACCTTTCGGAGTAAAGGGAAGAATGACGTAAGAATTCTACTGACAAAAGAAGTTATATCCATCCATTTTGCGAGTGACTTTCCTTGTGCCAATATGGTGGAAGAGAGGATACTAATTCTCTTAATTTTATTACAAAGGAAACATTTCCGCCATAGTGACACGAAAAAAGTCACTCGAAAAATAGATATCACTTATTTTGTGAGTAAAATTCTTGCGTGACTCTTCCCTTTACCCCGAAGGAGATTTTGTACTGATCTCGTAAATATTCAGGTAGTCTTTTTGTCCAAAATCTAGCAATTAAAGAGGTTTATAAGTACTTCGCAACTCTTCACTCAACACTTCGCAACTCTTGCAACACTGGAAGGAAAATAGCTTAATTGTCTTTTTTTCCTTGACTTGACAAGCAATGTTTTGCGCTAGAATGAGAGCTGAAGTCGGAGAAGACTGATATTCTGGTATCTTTCTTCTGGCAGAATTAAATATGTATGTCAGAAGAAGGAAAGCGTTGTTGGCATTTGTGCAAAGCATTTGTTACGAGCAGCAAGTGCCTTATGTTTCTAACCAGAAAAAAAAAGTTTCTTATTATGTATTGTTTGTTTATGTATTTATTGTATATCTATATAATTAAGAAGAGCTATGTAATCCTCTTATATAGGGCGCACCTCTAGAAATGTTTAGTATGATAATACGGTAACCTAACCTTCCGAAGAATGGCCGGAAAGCAACACTGTTCGGCACAAGTATATTCGAGTGCATCTCTAACCGTTCGATACAATACTGTATCACTATCACTTTGTGTCACATAAATCAAAATACAATATTTTCTGCATATTCCCTTCTTCTCCCTATCTGTTAATTTCTAACGCTTTTCCTTTTATACTATATAATGTGTCCGTAATTCGTGATGGGGTTTTAAATATTCATACAATCACAATAAAACACAAGCAAGAAACTTGTATACAATGAACGAGGAGAGCAACTTTGAAAATTAATGTTTATGGAAGTCGGAACTGCCGGATGGGGAAGACAAACGCTTGCATATCTAGTCACTGAGCACTTTAGTACAGGTAATGATGATACAAAGAAGCTAGTGTCTATTATCCATTCTCCCCGGTGAACAGACCTCAACACTTTTGACTTCTGAGGTTCTGTTGCACACGTATCTACCATACAATGCACATAGAGAGTTTTCAAAGTGATGAGAAGACCCCAAAGGCTGAATTTTTTCATAAACTCAAATAAAAAAAACAGTTGTTGAATTCAAAATCCGGTTTGCTTTCAACATAGGAGAGTTCCAACGTCGAACCCAAAATCTAATTCATAAAATAATAGATAAAACTAACATTATTATATCTCGATAAACCATGAACGCTGTTTTAAAGGAAAACTATCTTACTTGAACTTAATTTATAGTAAATATTAGAAACAAAAAGCTGATGCCACTTGATTAACAGAGTTGCTAACTCGCAATAATATATATATATATATAAAAATAGGGAAGTAACACCATACAATGCTCCACATATTAAAGTCAATTGAAAGGTCTTATTGAGTCTTAATGCCAAAATATTAGATTGCCCAAATATATCTAGTAGGAGTTATGGGCGCTAGAGGGCCAGGAGCTTTTTAGCCTCTGTCTCGTGCCCCAGTAGTAGCATACAAACATGTTTTAAACGTTGATTTTTGGTTCAGTTCGTTGATTTAACGTTATCTGTGGAAAAAAGTACGTTTAATTTTAAATCATATTTCAAAAAAGGTTTGATGTTATTGATAAGGTGTTAATTCAATGTGGATTAAATTATTATTTTCAACTATGGGATAAATTTCGTTTCATGGAATTAGCTAATCGAATACCATTAACTATTATTCGTATTCTCTTTCTCATGTTGAAAACACGTTGAATTTCAACCTGTATTCCAACGAAATTTTTATTTTATTGATAGGACGTTAATATGACGTGTTTTTAACTATTATATTGAACTGTGCCCTAGATTATCTTTCCAACTGAATTGCATAAAAATTGTGTTTAAAAGTAAATAGAATTAAATTAATTACGTTTCTCATGTTCTTCATTTGAATGTTGAAAACAGATTGAATTTTGAACTATATTTCAACGAACATTTAATTTCGTTAAAAGCGTGAAAATATGAAGTGTTGACATAGATTTCGCTTGATATGCGTTTTCCTAAGGCGACATATTACACTTCTTGAGAAATACACATTTAATAGTGTAGCGATGGTAAAGGTGTAAAATTAGAAAAAATGCACATAACAAAGAAAGAGGGAAAGTATTCTTTATTCTTATCCTTACATGATGGTGAAACGACGCGTCTGGATTTGTGGCGATTTCAAGACTGCTTTTTTATATATAGATAGACCTACCGTAAAAGAGTACTGAATCTGAAAGTGACTCCGTGGTCCAGGAGTAACTTATCGAGCTCCCAACGACGAGTACGGAACGTTCAAGCTTCGAATCCTGCAGCAGACACTTGGATTATTTACTGTTGGAAAGCTAATAATGTGTATCATGATGAAAGCGACGTACACACACTTACAATAATTAGTGGAAGTTGGATGTATAAGAAATAGAAGCGATTTTCTCCATGACAATTGTGTCACTGTTCGCCTAATAGTTAGACAACGATCGTGACAGTACAAATGTGCTCTAAAACATGGCATGTCAGAATATTCCTCCATTTGGAGCAAGAAACTTTACTCCTTGAGCATCATTTAGAGAACCACTAGAGACGAATAAATTACATTTACGTTAAGTTCTAAGTGATAGGAATTAAAGCAAAGGAAAGGAAAATAATAATATGGACATCATGCAGGATTCATCATTATGTTATGCAAGAAAACTTGTCATGTTCGAATACACACATACAGAGAGAGAGAGAGAGAGAGAGAGAGACGGAGATGGTAAGGATAACTGTTTGTGTTCTTAAATAAAAAAGAAAATCCTTTGAAAAGGCTATTCTTTTATCCTCTCTTTCACTCTCCCCCCTCTCTCTCTAAGGTTTCAGCTCTGGAACATTCACACGCACATAAAGAGTGTAAGTGTGAGAGAATAGTAATAAGTAATATAAAAATAAAGACAAAGAGAGAGAAGAAGATAAATAAGCAAGGACATGGGAAGGAAACGTCAGGAAAGACAGGGAGAGAGAAAGACCAATGAAAACTATGAGAACTTCATTATCATCATGCTAAAGAACACACACACACTGATTACTCTGATTTTTGCCGTTGATTCCTTGATCCGAACCGAAGATTAATCTCTGTTTCCAGACATTATTTTATGCGAAAAAAGATCCTACCTGGTCGGGAATCGAACTCACGTCTCTCTGTTGAAAGTCTGAGTCTTTAACTGCTACTTCACAGGCTTACTGCCTAAAAGTTACTTAATAAATGGTATAGCGTTTCTTTCTACGAATAATAACATGAAAGTTGGATACTTCAGGTCAATGACGTGTTCTTAATTGTCTTTGTAACTCCCATAGATTTTATTTTGCACTTTCTAACGAACATTTGTAAATCGTCTACTTCTATATAGTGACTCAATTGTTTGATTCCACATTCTGAAGGATTCTCCGTTTTGTATGAGAAGTTATGATTAGATTCTTCACGATCGCTTTGTGAAAAGATCTTGGCTTCAACAGGGTTTGAACATATGTTGGCTTGCTTTAGTACTGAAAAGTCCAGCACGTTTCCTCTACATCATCTTGCTAACGAAATACATAAGCCATGAATGACTAAGTTCAGAGCTAGTCGTTGGAAAGAACCAACCTAATCCTATAAATTGTTTAAACCAAAGTGCACGACGAAAGAGCCTAGCAGGATAAGATGGTGAAAAGTGCCTTGGAAGGTAACGTGATAAAAATACTACCATATTCAGGATCGAAAAGGATGGTTCTCAACCAAATTCAGCTCAAAAGATACTAACTTAACCTCAAAATAAATTAAAGTGTGTTTTTTGGTAGTTGAGCGATATCTCGGTAGGATTTGCAGCTACAGTGACCTTCATTCTCTAAATTGAAGATTTTTTTCAAGCTCTGCAAGATGTTAATTGTTTCATTTATGTTGGCGCAAAATTCAGATTTGTAGAAAGGTTAGAAAATTTGAACTTGAATTAGAGACCGAAAACAAAAGTGCAATATTGTGTATGGCATTCCTCACCGGGGTTTGCCCCTTCCCTTGAGGCTCACGCCGTCCAACTCCCTTCGGACGCACCGAGCCTCCTTGCACATCTCGCGGGCCATACCTGGTTTATACATATATATTTCCTAGCTTTCAGTAGCCTCTATTTGTATGCCAAAGCAGTTATTAATAATAAATATAAACATATGAAAGTATATTTTGAAAGAAAAAAGAAGAAAAAATCCCGGGTTTTTTATTTAGCATGCCCACGTCTTAACGCTGCACCAAACTGGGACCTGGCAAATAGTGGTTTGGTCGTTGCATTTACATTGGAGCCTCACACTAACGTCGCAGATGGCGATGACTTCTAACCTTTTTACTATTTTCTTCCTCAAATTTTGAGTGCGGGGCGTAAAAATTTGTATGATCTATTTGGTTAGTGGACCATCGATTCCGCGCAAAATTGCGCTTGTGCCGTATTATCATCTCGGGAATGTTCCTAGTTAGTGGTACACCTCGGGCATGAATGTTTGTGAGTGTGGTTTTAACTTAATTCTAAGAATATCAGTCCATACAAGTTATAAAGGTATATCAAATGGAACAAATAAAGCCCGCTTAGGGTGAACAAAGTATCAAAAAAGCTCTAGATCGTTGGTTTAGCATTCGGAAAGACCTGGGATCGATTCCAGCGGTCGACAATTCTAATTGAGGTTTTCCAAGATTTCTCCTCACCCATACCAGGCAAACGTTGTGATGGTGCCTATGAATAGGTCCTGGCCGTCTATCTTCCAACATACTCTCCCAACCCCATCCCTCCTTGATTCTCATATTCCTAAAGACCTTAAAATAATTTTAAACAAATCCTTCCAGGATCCTTTTACCCCACCTTATCCCGGGAGAGTATTATGCTTAAACAACATAAATCTATTCACACATACACACAAATCATACACTGCAGATGTGAATATACGAATATAATATACTGGCTGTTAAGGAAAGTAAGATACCACCGCTCATTCTTCATTGTCAATTCTCGGTGGTAGAGTTGGCGTAGCATTCAGGAGGTCGTGGGTTCGATCCCAGCGGCGGACCTTCCTGACTCAGGTTTTTCCAGGGTATTTCGTCAGTCACACCAGCGAAATGTTTTGATTGCACCTTCAACATAGGCCCTAGCCGACACCTTTCCGAATACTTCCCCCTTCCCTATCCTGGCCTGAGCCTTAGATAAATAAATAAATAAAATTCAAATTCATTGTCAATTTAAAATGCGTAATGTTAATTACAGGACATATAGATTACATCCAATTTTAATATATCGTGGTAGAAGAAACTCACAAATAGAAGCAGAAATGATATTTGAAAAGTTTGTTACTTAAAAAAATATTATTTGAAAAATAACTTAAAATAAAAAAATAAGATAGAAAAATATGTGTGCCAGGTTTGAACTCATTATCCCAATTTTCTTTCTTCTAAAATTAATTTACCACGGTTCGAACTCGTGACTCTAGGCACGAGAAGTCTACACGTTAACCATCAGATCAACGGGACTTGTCTATTCTGATTAGGATAACACAGCATTTATTGTAAACAATCGATCTTTTGCGGTTCTCCGATCTAATAACAAAAAAAATATGATATTTTCTATGTCAAAGCATTGCTTTTATATACTTAAGAAAGAAAAAAAATAAGCGGAGCAAATCAATATCTTTTTATTAAAAAACTAAAAACAACAGTTTCATCAGCTAACTTCTTGG
The DNA here is from genome assembly GCA_022664845.1 of Lepisma saccharinum. Classification (NCBI taxonomy): domain Eukaryota; kingdom Metazoa; phylum Arthropoda; class Insecta; order Zygentoma; family Lepismatidae; genus Lepisma; species Lepisma saccharinum. The sequence continues at coordinate 62,152 of JAGDQP010000511.1, read as the reverse complement.
CATGATCGGACACGCTGAAATAAATAAACAACAACAACTTGTACCGAGCCAGTTATCTGGTTTCTCATTGGATCCTGCCAGCCTATCCCATGTCGTCTACACAAAGTGAATTTTCAGTTACCAACGTTCACTGATTTCTATCCACCCCCTGTTCCTACTACAGCTATGGGGCATGTATAGATGTACTCCAAATTGTCTACAGTGATTTTCGTTTGGAGCGCCGTAGAAATGTCAAGATTGATTTGAAAAAATGTTGCGAACGGAACATTTAGATTCTTTTACCATTTCAGTTTTTGAGTGTCTAAAAGTACTATTCTCTGAATGTAAATCCCAGTGTTGGCTAGATATCATGGAATGACTGTAAATACAACGGCGAGACCACCTATTGCCAGCTAGCAGCGTGGCACATTGGTAACACATTCGCTTAAGAAATAAAAATCCTGGTTCCATTCCCAGCGGGTGGTAAGTTTTTTTCTTATAAAATATATTTTTGTGTGTTCATATTTATTATTAATAATGAATTTTTTGCATTTTTCGCAGATTATCTTAAATTAGGGGCCATGGGAACGTGGGGAAAAGGTACTGAAAGCTAGGATGTATATACATAAACGGCTGAGAGTAGCGAGTTTAATGGCTGATTTACAACTCCTTTGTTATGGTCTGTGTAGCTAAGTGGTTAGCAAGTCAGACTCTCATTCGCAAGGTCATGAGTTCGATTCCACGTCCAGATTTCCAATTATTTTCTGCAAGAAATTAAACATTGTAAATGATGTTCACGATTGCTCCCGAAAGAGATTTTTCCCGCAAAGGGAGCAAAACACAAGAGAGAGGGAGGCAGGGGGAGAAAGGCGCAGACTGTGTATTCATAAGCGTTAAAATTTCATGTATTTCCATGTCTTGCGCCATTTTTCTTTCCTTGTTTTCTCTCTCTCTTTCAATCTCTCTCTCTCTCGGTGTGAGTGTGTGTGTGTGTACGTGTGTGTTTGAACAAGACAAGAATGGGATTTCTGCCTACGTATCTCGTGGTTCTCTTCTTGAAGCTCAAGGACTAATTCTTTCTTCCTCCAAATGGTGGAATATTGTGGCATGCCATGTGTTGGCGCATATTTCTACTATCATGTTGGTTGTCTAACTATTAGGAGTACTGTGAAATAATTCCCCTGAAGGGAAGAACTATTATTTCTTACAATTCCAACCTCTATTTACTTTTGTAAGTGGTTTTAGAAGATGCAACTAAATGTGTATAGCAGTAGACAGCAACCATGCTCTGTTTTGGCCAACTTCATCGTCCGCTTCCTGATTTCAACTAGATTCTTCTCAACCTAATGGTCGAATAAACTGTTGAACAAGCGGACGTTTCGGTACATTTAAAACGTTAAAATAATGTTTCGATACTAACGTTTAATCCATGTATTTTCAACGTATGTGTGCTACTGGAGGTGCTCTACTCTAGTTACGATCACCGCTCTTGATTCTATGTATTCGTAGCAGATCCGCGAACCATATGCAGTACCGCCCCTAGGATTTGCAGGTCCATAGTCAAAGGTGTTTCGCGGGGTCCCTCTTAATAGACAAGTCCATTAAAAAAAGCTTTACTGAAATTGTGTTGCAAGGTGATGTGTGTTTAGTGATGAAGTGGTGAGCTTAGTGCTAGATACAATATGTAGTTTTTTCATATGGCAAATAGAATAATCCAAAGCGTGGGGCCCAACGTTTTCTCGTTTCACTAGTTGAGTAAATGATTATGTTTTTATTTTAATTAATAACATTATTTAATGTCTATGTTATCGAGGATCACCCAAAGCGCGGGTACCGGGGCATGGGCCTCACCTGCCCTGCTCTTCTGTAACACCGGTACTGATCATTTGTACCAAACGAACAAGAGGCTTCAGCTATGATATAAAAAGAGATTCGGGTACGAAAAGTCACTGAAAAATCGCATTAAGAGGTTTTCGTACCTAGCTGCGTGTGTGTTTTCATATCTTTGAAGATACTGGACAAATGACAAGCAATAATGAAATTTAGGATAGTGGCCCGAGTAATACTTGTGCATGTATACAAAATGAACTACCTGATATTTTGAATTTGTTAATTTTAGCTGAAAAATTAGAACACCCGTAATTGCGTAGTCGTACGTCATAAATCACGGTTATACTAATTTCTAAGCTAAAATAAACGGTGTCAAAATCTAAGATAGTTTATTTGAGTATTATTTGGACCGCTTTCCAAAATATCATTATTGCTTGTCATTTGTTCAATATCTTTTAAAATATCTAAACTCACACGCACACGCAGCGTAGGTACGTAAATCTCTTAATCCAATATATTAGAAATATATCTTAGTTAGGTTATTTTTACCTTTACAAGAAAAGTTAGATGTTAATGCTCTAGGCAATTTCATTTTCATACAGATCAGAAAAGCCAGACAATTTTGACCAACCTGTAGATAGATGTTATATTCAATGTGTAAATCTGTGTGCTTTCTATTCATCACCTCAATTCTCTTTGCTCGAAATTATAGGAAGAAAGATGCTTTCACATGATATTTCTAATATGTTAATATTGCTCTCAACCTCTTTGATTTATTCATTTTGTTCTTTTTTATCACATTCGTTAGATAAACTTTGCCTCCTTCACAGAATTTGTCATATTATATAGCCTTCCCGTAACACACAATTGTGTGCGCAATGAACACATGTATTATTAAATGCAGTTGATGTGCTTTTCCAATGACTTTTCGTACCCGGAGCTCTCTTTATAGGTGAAGCCACTTGTTATTTTCATCCATATGATTCACTGGTTTGCGAGGAATACATAAAATCAAGAATGGTGATCGTAGGTAAAGCAGCGCACGAGATAGAACCTAAAAACCTCCTGTCCCTCTAGCGGCCATAACTCGTAATATATATATTTGGGCAATCTAATCTTTTGGTATTAAACTATACTCAGTGATATCTTTCAATTGAATTTTATTTGGGGAATATTGAATGGTATCCAGTGGCGGCCCGTGGTTGTTTCTACTGTGTGTTGTACTCAGGCCCACCGCCAGCCAGAGAGTAACGGGGGGAGGCACTAAAAAACTAGGAAAGAGCTTGGACTTACGTAACATACATAAAATTAAATATTTATATTGGGTCAAGGAAAATTTACGGGGTGCTCATCCCCCCTAGCTGCGGGCTTAGACTTTCACTATGTGGGAGAGGATTGGGTAGCTAATCAGTCACAATCAATCTACGTATGGTAAAATTATGTAACGTATACACAAAAGAAGAAGTGAATAGATTATCAAATAAAGGAATTTTAGTCAATTAGTTACAACTTTGAGAAAACTTAGACAAAATGTCGTAGCTATAATACTGAGGATAATATTTAATAGTTTGTCAAAAAATTTCGTGACTGTTATTGATATTGTTAATATAAGTTTAAGAAGCTTTGATGATTCACTAAACGTTTTCTCCTAGCTATTTTTAACCACAATGTCTAACATGCCCACAGTTACTGACATTGATTGAAATTCTTCTGCCGAGTAGATTTAAGACAGTTCGTGACAGTATTTACGCTTCTGGACAGGAAATTACAACGAATATTACTAGCTCGGGGTAACTGTTTCTTAACGAGTGAATCTAAAACTGCGACTCGCTGGGGACTACCAGAAAAAAAAGTATACACGCCTTGCGTACGAAAAAATCTTACATGTGTATTTATAGAGCAGCTTTGCTCATAACTAGATTCACTTGATGAACGTAACAATGTATATACATTTTGAACAGGACGATACAATGCCGTAGCTTTAAAATTATGATTTCGCGATTAAAGTAACATTACAGTAACATAGAAATACATTTATTTTTCCCCAAAGCATGCTACTGAATTCTTCTTTGTGACTAGATCTTTCATCTGCACTAGTTGGCAACTCTAGTTCTCTCTAGAGAGAGAGAGAAAGAGGGGTGGAATAAAATTTCGACAGTACAGGCTAGCAGACAAATTTTGCAGCTTGTGAGGATGGACAGAGAACATGCGCGTCACCTTCCGGATGCAATGAAAAACTTTTTTCTATCTCCTCGCCTACTAATGCCTTGTTTACATTACTAACTTTTTACCATGGTTAACGTTAACCCGAGTTAGTAATGTAAACGGTAGTTACCGTTAACGCGAGTTTCAAATTTAACTACCGTCAACTTACGACGGTTATCTTGTAACGTTAGTAAGAAACAACTGTTTAAACGCAAGTTAATTATTAGGCACGAATCACTTCGTGAGTTTATTTCTTTCTTTATCGAAATATATAGTATAATAGTGGTGCGTACTACTTTAAAAATAAAAAAGAATGATGGCAGAACTAATATACAAAATTTGACGCTACAATCAATTCATTTGTGTTCATTTTTTATAATTTAATCCTCTCCCGTGTAACAAACAGATTCTTTACTCAACCACGGAAACCTCAATCTGTTTCTTTACAGAAGATGGTAGTACATGGACGATAATCAAGTTAAGTTCGGTAGTCTGAACGCAAGTTAGTTTTATCCATAAGTTTCACCATCGTAAAATGTTAGTAATCTAAACTAGGCATAAAGGAGGGGAGAAAAGAGTAGAAACCCTCTTGAGTGACTTGATAGCTGCTACGCCCGTATCCCTACTGAGATTACTATGCGAAAAGCCACTCGAACATGCAGAGGAGGGAGAACCCGTGTATCGACTTTGGCTTCAAAAGCGTTGCGAGCAAATTACACACCAAGATGAAACTCTAAACTTGTGAAGTCATTTCTTTTGTCTTCGTAAAAGGAAACTATGGCCTTTTTGAACACAGAGGGATATAATATTATTACATATCTTATAGTTTAGAGTCATTGAAAAAATAATTAAATCATTTAACCAATTGGGTGTTGCGCACCAAGGCAACACTAGCAAAGACCGCCACTGATATATCATTTCCCTACTTCTCCTTGGTAGAACACTTCACTTTGTAATATAATAGCTACAGTTTTAAGCACTGCATTCTACATGCTAACTATATAATGTTTATCATTCTCAATGGATACAAATATTCGAGAGAAACATGTACTGCTCTTTGAAAAGACAAGTACCAAGTTGTCAATACTGTCAAGCTAATAACATCAACATTTTAGCTAATATTTACACTATAGATGCAAAACGAGTTAAAATAATATGCTTTTACTTTAAGGATTTATCGAAAAGTATTAACAGTATTTACAATTGTAAAAAGTGGATTTGGACTGAAAGTTTAATTTCTTGTATTTTGTATAAAACGAAGCTGATTTCTTGTAGTATCTATTAATAGAAGCGATTTCAATCCATGCTTAAATGAAATTTTGACTTGTTATGGTATAAAGCAATACTGTCAATCTTATTAAACTCGTTTGGTTTCACCTTTACACATTAAACGTGCATAACAGTAATTAAACGTTGATTTATTTTAGGTTTGCAATAGATGGTTAAAACATACACTTACGCACACATAGAATAGACAGATCAGAGAGGCAAATAAAGGAACAAAGAAAGAGAACAGCACTCGCACAACAAACAAGTCCATTTAAACATCTCCACTAAATATTTAAATGTTTTCTAGGATTTCAATTTCCGTTGGAATTCTTTTTGAAGACATTTTCTCTTTTGTGTGGGATTAAGCTTAAGGGCAAAGCTATAAAATAATTACTTTTCACAGCACGAAAGACAATTAAAAACGAAATCAATGTTGAGGATTATTTAAGGATTTGCTTATACGAAGAAATAAGATTATCCGAGGTAAATGTAGGCTAATATTGATTCTAGTGGTGGTTTCTCATTTCCGATCACTATTTCACTTTATGTACATTTTCTCATACAAGTTACATTGTACCAAAAACTTCATTTAATAGCAGAGAAAATAAGTACAGATATTGACGAGAGTAAGGTAGATCCAGACTTGTCTCAATAATAGTTCATTGTTCTATATATGTACAGTCACTTACCATAATAAGTGGAGATTGGAGTTATAAGAACTAGTAGCTTTTCCCTCCAGAAGAATTGTTTCTCTGTACGCCTAATAGTGAGACAACCAATATGACAGTACGAATATGCGCCAAAACATGGCATGCCAGGATATTCCTCTATTTAGAGAAAGAAACAATTGATTCGTTCAGCATAATTTAGAGAACCACGAGATAGATAGGCAGAAATTCCATTCACATTAAGTTCTAAGAGATAGGAATTAATACAAATAAAAAGGAAAATAATAATATGGACATAATGCAGGAATCGTTATTATTCAATGCTATAAAACTTGTGTTGTTCCAACACACGCAGAGAGAGAGAGAGAGAGAAAGCAGGGAACACGATGGGGAATGAGCGAGAAAGAGGAGAAAAGAAGGAAAGAAAAATAGCGAAAAACATTGAAATAAATGAAATTTTAACGCTTAAGGATACACAGTTTGCATCTTTCCCCCTGCCCGCTTTCTCTGTCTATTGTTTATCTCCCTTTATGGGATAAACCTCTTTCAGTAGCAATCGCAAACATCATTTACAGCGCTTAACTCCTTGAAGAAATTAATTTGAAATCCAGGCGGAGAATCGAACCAAAAACCTTAAAAACCAGTGTCTCACAATCTGACAACTTAGCCACACAGACCATAACAAATGTGTTGTTAAATCAGCCATTAAACTCGATACAGTTAGCGTGTTACCACGGTTCCATTCGAAGTTTGAATTTTATTTACGGCCTTTAGGCATCTATGGCTCAGCTCCATAGTTCTAGTTCCATAAAAAAACATTTGATAAGTAGATCAAGATCAAGCATCAATTAATCCACAATCTTCAGAACTTACTGTTGCACCAACAAATGTCTTGGATTAATCTTAAATTAAAAGAGTGATTTCGTAAATCTACGCAACAAGTCCTAGTTTTCGAAGGAGCCGGGCGCATAAGAATGAAGCAACCCATGGGCGAATGACATCTAGTAGCCTTGTTGTACAATACACGTTCAGTGTAAATGCAACTTCGAAATTCCCGGTTGCAAGCTCCATCCATTGCTAAGGGGTTAAGCTAAAGACAGCTTTTGTCTTGTTAAGTGGAAGTACCTGGGTTCAAATTTCGGCGGGGACAAGTTATTTTTTGTCTTTCAAAATAGATTTCTTTATGTTATTGATAATTGCTTTTTTGCTTCTTTATTATATTATCTTAGATTAATGACCATGGGTTAGGTTAGGTTAGGTATGGTCACGTTCTGTTATGTATTTTTATACTTTCGTTTCTTTCTTTCAAAATACCTTTTTATCTGTTTGTGCGAACCTGACCTTACCTAACCTCCGCTAACCCATGGTCACTAAAAATGCAGGAATCATATATTAGTAATAAATATGAACACATCGTGACACATTTTGACAAAATTCGATACTGTAGCACAGGAATAATCCTCGGAAAGGATTCACAAAAGCTATTGTAAGTGAAAAATTGAACGCAAATTCTACGACTCCCTTAAATTTGTAAAGTATAATCGAATTCACAGAAACCAGATACGCCAAACTTACGGCAACCCAGTGTACGAATTAACAGGGGGATGAGGGGGAAATTCCCCCTGGGAGTCTCCATGTTGTAGGAGGCGGTGACGGGTTCCTGTGCTTGTAGTATATATATATATTCCATCTCCTCTTCAGGGTCATAAAAAATATTGTAGGTCCTTGGATCGAAGTCTCGAGGAAATGCTACTTGTTAAACCTGCTGATCATATGATGTGCTCCAAACACCTCTCGACCGCTTCGGGTGTGTAACAAATCATGTACTGGGCATTCAAGCAGATGACGTAATTAACGTAGAGGAAATAAAATACTCAAGTATTAATACCAGGGCATTTATTTTATTTAAGCCGTGGAGCCCTCTTGAACTCCAGTAGCTGCTACCAGAGGCAGTACCTTTAAATATAATCATATGTTCCGATGTCCCAAAACCTTTACCAAGAAGATACATGCATTGGCAATATATACAATTACGTTTGTTGACTTATAAATGTCAATACTTTATCGACGGCTAATCATATTAATAAAATTATTTGCACATATTAATATTAAAAGAATATGTTTGAATCCTAACGAGAAAACACAAATTCAATAAAGTGCATTCATTATATGGGTTTTAAAGATCTGCTTAATTTACATAGTTGTCTCTTCTTTCTATATTTTTATTATTTCCTCTGTTGTGATTCTTATTTCTCTCGCACGTGTTACTATCCAACTTTTCACTAGTTTGGTTTCTATTTCTGAAGGAATTTAACCGTCGTAAACTCAACAGTAAGTCATTTACTGTCAGACAGTTTGACAATGACAAATTGCGCTGGATATAGATAGGTAATATGTCCTTAAGTACCTCGTAATCAATCATATTTTCATCTATGTTTCTCAGTTTAGCAATCAGACGTAAGGTTTGATCATAGTTATATGATCATTAATAGTTATCGATCACATTCCAGTTCATTTTCGTTTCTAAAAGTTTCTTCTGTTTGTCCTTGTTTTTGACACTACAATAATATGATAGAAATGCTTCACAAAATTCGAAGAAGCTGTGAATGTATTGTCGACGAAACAAAAACGAACCTTTGGCGGCATCCTGCATTGCATTATTTACTAAGTCCAGTTTAGTTCGGAGATATCTAGACATTCTATGTAAGAGACAATCATCGTCAAGTATTCTCTTCGGTTTTGTCACTGGATGTTCCCGTACCTCCTTGGTATACTTGTATAGTCCTTTTTTTTTCATTAGTCTCTTAGGTAGTCTTGACTAGTCTCTGAATAGTCCTGTTAGAAATGTGTTGTTCATTATCATGTGCATCTGAAAATGGAAACAGATAATCCCTTCTGTAATCTTTCAATTCTTCAGGTATTATTCCTTCTGTAGTTTTATAATGCCTTTCCTTAGAGTGAGTTGGAAGATACATTTTGGTATTTCGAAACTTTTCTTGCAGCTGATGTTCTCTGAGACTGCTATGAGATAGATTTGAAGGAGGATTTATGTCTTCTGAATCGATTCTTTCCATGATACTACAATTTTCAATTGATCTGTCAGTTCCGATATTTGACTCCCTTGAGTTTTTAAAGTTCTTTCAGTGTTATCTATGTGTGAATCTATCCTTTGATTTACATCCAACGTCAAATCAGATATTTGATTTTCAAGTACTAGGACATTTTCCTGAAAATATTTTTCTAAGGAATAAATTTTCTTCATTTTTTCATTGAATTAAGTCCAGTTTTTAGCCAGTTCTTCTGATTGCAAAGACATTTAATTCAAGATCATTTCTTCAGATTGCTTCTGTTTTTCAAACATACTTTCTGCTTGCTGCTGCATTTTGGTTTCTATTTTACCAGATATATCGGTTATAGCCTTTAAAATAGCTGTCAAATTTTCAGATTCCCTCCGTTCTTTTTCTTTTATGTAGTCTACCCTGATAGTTATACTTCCTTGTGGACTTTCTGCAGTCAATTATTTGTAATATGTTTGGAACAAAACAGTGGATTACTTTTACTATAGAGGTTATTGATTTCTTCCTTCTAGTAGACTTCCTTAATTTCTTCGAACCTCATAGCATGGGCGCCAAATCTTGTAAGAGGCGGTGACGGGTTAATGTGCTTGTAGTGTATATATAATTCCACTTCCTCTTCAGGGTCATCAAAAATTTTGTAAATCTTTGGATCGAAGTCACAAAGAAATGCTACTTGTCAAACCTATAGGCCATATAATGTGCCCCAAATACCTCTCGACGGCTTCGGGCGTGTAACAAATCATATAGTGGGCATTCAAGCAGGTGAAGAATTAACGTAGGAGAAATAAAATACTCAAGTACTAATACCAGGACATCTATTTTATTTAAGCCGTGGAGTCCTTTTCAACTCCAGTACTGCTATCAGAAGCAGTATCTTTAAATATAATCATATATTCCGATGTCCCAAAACCTTTACCAAGAATATACATACATTGGCAATATGTACAATTATGTTTGTTGACTTATAAATGTCAATACTTTATCGATGGATAATCATATTAACAAAATTATTTGCACATATTAATATTATAAGAATGTGTTTGAATCGTAAACGAGAAAACACAAATTCAATAATACAAAGTGCCAGTTCATTATATGGGTTTCATCCCAAACGACAGTAGCGCCATCTAGCGAGCTTGAAATCGAAAAAAATTTAAAACTTTAAAATTGGCCCAAATAAATAGTTTAGAATTCTTTTCATTTGTTTTACATATATTACATTAATTCATTAACATAGAACGCAAATATTTAAAATTAAAATAAAATATAAAATATTGTATTTATATATCTACCAGGTGTGTAAATATGAAACCGGAATTTGTGCATAAAGGGCGTTAGCTGTCACTGTGGTTACCGTAAAACTGCGTCCTTGGCGCCACTTGCTTGTTTTGACTGCTGATAACGATTTGCAACTCACAACCAGACAAGTTTCATGTCATAGTGTAGTGTTTAATAGCGTTGAACATGGCGCAATTTGTACCTACAAACTACGATGTGCGGACAGCATTGATTATTTGTTACCATTTGAAGAAAACTGCTGTAGAATCGTATCGCATGCTTGCCGAAGCTTACGGTGATCATGCTCTTGGTAAGTCACAGTGCTATGCGTGGTTTACAAAATTTAAAAGTGGTGATTTTGACGTGAGAAACGAAGAACGTGGAAGACCACCTAAAAAGTTTGCAGACTGCGAATTGCAAGCTTTGTTGGATGAGGATGACGCTCAAATGCAACAACAACTCGAGGATCAATTAAATGTGACACGAAAAGCAGTTTCCATATGTTTAAAAGCCATGGACAAGATTCAGAAGGCGGGAAAATTGGTTCCACGTGCATTGACTGAAGTACAGTAGGAAAACCAAAAAACCACTTGCGAAATTCTGCTCGCCAGGTACAAAAGGAAATCATTTCTCCATCGAATTGTGACTGGTGACGAAAAGTGAATCTATTTGGAGAATCCTAAGCGTAAAAGATCATGGGTAACTCCAGGAGAACCGGCGATATCGACTGCAAGACCAAATCGCTATGGACGGAAGACAATACTTTGTGTTTGGTGGGATCAGAAAGGAATGATCTATTATGAACTGCTGAAACCTGGCGAAACCGTTAATACCCAACGTTACCGACAACAAATGATCGATTTGCATCAAGCTTTGCGTGAAAAACGACCAGAATATGACCAAAGACAACATAAAGTGATTGTGCTTCACGATAATGCACCCTCACACACAGCAAAACCGGTCAAGGAAACGATTGCGACGTTTGGCTGGGAAATTCTTCCGCATGCGGCTTACTCACCAGACTTGGCGCCTTCCGATTTTCACTTATTTGCATGCATGGGACACGCACTTGCTGACCAGCGCTTCACATCTTACGAAAATGTACGACAATGGCTTGATGACTGGTTTGCAGCACAAGAGGCACAGTTTTTTTGGTCTGCATCCACACATTGCCGGAACGATGGCAGAAATGTATCGCTAGTGATGGCCAATACTTCGAATAAAATAGTTCTTAGCATTGTCATCCAATCACTGTGTCTTTTCTGTACATAAATTCCGGTTTCATATTAACGCACCTGGTATATAAGAGACTGCCACAATGTGGGCACACGTATAATGCATAATATTAGATTTATCACATTACTTTCTTATCAACAACTTATCATTCCCTCCTATAAAAATACCTTAATTCTCACACTGTGGAAACCTTAGAAAGAGTTCTTCCAGGTTTTGTCCTCAACTGACACCGGGATGATACTATCAACTTAGGCCCTGGTAGCATATTTCCAGTACCGAGCGGCCGTGGATTAGTGGTATACCTCGGGTATAAATGTTTATGTATGTGATTTTAATTTATTTCCAAGAATATCAGTCTATACATTGTATTTTTACATTCTTTCTAAAGGATTGAAATTTCATGTATCTATTTCTAAGTAAACAAAAATGTAAAAAGACGACTTTTCTTCGTTGACCTAAAAGGTGCGCCATTTGCCCACTCTTTACCTTATTGTATATCGAATAGCGAACAATTGTTACTACGGCGATGAATTTGCGAGTTGCATAAGATATACAGCGTTATTTAGTTAGTTATTGTATGTTGCTTATTATGGCGGTTTAACAAATACCTCACAGATAAATATATTCCTATGTATCGGCTTGTAAATCGTACCACAAAATGAAAGTTTGTATTCTGCACATAAAATCTGACCAACAGTTTTTTGGTTAGTATGTGATGAATGACTAGTTTTCGCAAATAAATAAAGACAATGAGATACTTTAAAGTAAGGAAACGGCATCTGAATGTAAGGTGAAACTAGTCAAAGCCGCGTCATTCATCTAACATGAAGCCAACATACAATGGAAGGAAATTTCGAGTGGCCATGCCAAAAAATCTTCAAGATCTATTAAGAAAAGTAATGATGCTCTCGTAATAAACACTGTTAATATACGAGGTCTGGCAATGAAGTAAATAGATTATTGTAAATTGTGTATCGAAAATCCTAGATCTTACAAGGTTGCCATGTTCGATCTTGAACGTTTCTCTCATTCCCACCACAACTGATGTAGTCCTGCAGTTAGTCAATCTTGAGACGCTGCTTGTATTTTTAAAATGTGTTTATTGTCCTCATCAAGAAATGGTAGAAGAGATTTTTTGAACCATTTTTGGATAATGTCTCTCATTTCGAAATCTTCAAATACTATGAGACGAACACTTTCTCGATCAACTCTTCTGAATCATCCTCAGAGTTGATCTATCAAATCGCATAAATTGTCTTACTCTGGCTGTGTTAACACAGATCCTTGTTGTTGTTGGTCGTGAGCTGAGAAATTGTTTTCAGCAAGAATTTTACCTTCAATAAAACACTTTATTGCGACAAAATATGTTCTTTTGACAAATCTAGTGAAGTTTACCTTGCATTCTCATAATACTTTCACACAAAAAGGTTGCGCAATATTTTGTGATACTATTTTTGTGACCACAACCACACAAACACGTTCTTAGAATACAATAAGCTACTGTGAACTGCCTGACTGCAGGATCACATCCGATACAGGGGAATGGAGAAAGGTTCAAGGTCAGGCATGACGTATCGTAGTAAGTCGCAGTGTTGCCAATACAAAAGAAAAATAGGTAAGTCTCATCACATTATTGTGAGTCCTTGTGTATGATTATACTAATGAAGAAAACAACGTATTTCGCAGCACAATCACGCGTAATTTATTCACATGGCTAGAGGTGCTAAATAAACTAAGGAGCATAATGACGCACACAAATAACATAGTAACATTGTTTCGTCGCTATTGATTTCGCAAAGGTTTATTTTCCTTTCCTTGTCTCAACAGTAATCTTAGACAAGTCTTTCCACTGACAGAAAGGACTTCTGTAGAACTCCTCAAGAATACTGTCTTCTTGGTACCACTCCATAGGCCCATGTACTGATTCAAACGATGAAAAACTTCCAGGATTGCAATTACTATAATATTTGTCACAAAATGATTTTACTCTTTTGTAGAAATCGATTGAATAATTCATCATAAATTCAAAACAATACTTTACATAAACACGCAAGCAATGGACAAATTTAGAAGACATCTTTCTTCTTTGGCTTTAGTGTCACACAGAGAGAAGTGGAATCAGTTTCCCAAATAGAACAAAACTAGATTCTAGTTATTAAAACAACTCAAAAGCTAGGAACAAATAGTTATTTCCTTGAAGTACACCGATGAAAAATATCTTTCTCTATCTTCCATATCGAATGTTATGTATCATCGCAATTCAGCCACTGATGTTGTTATTAACACTATGTCATATTTAAATTTGTATGAGCCCACATATGTAAGTCACCAGGATTATTTGAAAATAAAGAAACTTCAGTCATGATATATATGACATGCTTATGTGATCTAAGTTAAAAATTAATTATTAATTTGAAGAAACATACAAAAATCTCATCTTTTCGAAACATATTTGCTTTGTTGTTAACTGTTATAGAACACTAAGCAGTTTTACATTGTCACTATAACGACGTATTGTTGCATTCTTTCGCTGTTGTGGACATTAATGATGTTAACAATATGAAATAACTTTATAATTGTAAGAGATGAAGTATTTATAGTACGATAAAAGGAGATTACAACACAGCTTCTTTTGACATTCTATTTGCAAACCTTTCTTAGACAAAAGTTTTAAAAACTTGTTCAAAACATCGGGAAAAGGCGAATCTGAGTAGAAAAACTAAATAGCTACATTGAAATCGAAGGAAATTCTACAAAATAGTTTACACTGAATTAGTTTAGACTAACGAGAGAAAGTAGTTTTTTAAAAATTGTATTTGAATATAAAACAACACTTCTCACTATTTATAAACACCTAATAGAAAGACTAAGCGATGTGTTTGAACTTTGATTCTTATATATGTTATAGCTTTTAACAACATACATTATTATACCTATGAAAACTTAATTTTCACAAACATTACTAGCTCAAGTCTTCAACTCGTAGTCTTTATAGTGAATTTAAAGAACATTTTGTGACTAATTTCGTACCGCCATTTTTTTTTTCTTATTTTGCTTCTAACTTGACGACAGAAGTCTTATTGAAGGAAAGGACACTAAATAGAATATCGAAATTAATCACAGTTCTGTAAAAATCAAGTAATTCTGAAAGACATGGCCTAAGGTCACAGTGTATCTGTATAAAGGGCAAATCAGAATCCCTGGAAGGTACTTCAGAGCCCTGTGTAGGGCGTTACGTCTCACTACAATCTCTACCTCCGACCTCTCTATATCACCGATAATCTCCACCTTCCTATCAATTACCCAAACAAACTAGAGAGAAAGTAGTTCGTGACAATGTTTCATGCTCTCTAAATAATTGGAACAGCGAAGTTCTCTAAATGTATTGGTATGTGTGTGTTAAACTGGAAATTTGGTATTTTTAACGAATTTGACATTACGGATAGTTTTCAGGTACAACGTTCGTTTCAAACTTTGATGTCAATTTCTAATTGAATCAGCCTAACACTCAACTAAAACTCCGCTACTTCACAATCGACTGGTTTTAGTAGTGTCAGTTGAAAATGCATTGAATCGTTGTATTCTAATGTAAGAAAGAGTTAAAGAGAATCTGGATAAAACTGTATTTTGAGTTTTCGATATGCATACTTCACATGTGTTATGTATACAACATTGTACTCCACTCCACGAGCTAAATCCAATATCTAACTTCACTTCAAGTCCCTAAATTTTGGTGAATAAGTATTTACTACAGTATTTAGTAATTACTACAAGATACAACATCGATGAAAATTTACATCGACTTAAATTACTATACTATTTCTTAGTATATTCTAACACAAAAATACACTTTGCAAAATTCTTTAGGCAAAGAGTTTTCCAAGAACAGAAGGAAAAAGAGTGAAGAAATGGCAATATTTTAAAGGTAATATTCTAATGATGAAACATTAACACTATATGAGATTACAAATTAATTAACTGCCGAATTTAACTTCTCGATTCAAGTCTTGATTGTAACATAAATATATTTGCTTTTTTTAATTCTCTTTATAGCTTACTTACAAAGAAAAAGGTAAAGAATACAATAAGAAAATTATCCCGTCAAGTTTGAAATTTGATAGATAAGAAGTCTATAGTTTCATCTTATACTAAACAGATCGAAAACTTTTAGCTGCTAGAACCTTAGATATCATATCATTTACTGCGTTCCAATCTTGTCAAACGCTTCAGTTAGATTGCTGGTAAATTAGTCATCGGTGGCAAAGTTTTGAAGAAAGGTTCCGAAAGTTAAACTATATGGGTATATATTTTTAACTCATTTTGTTTACATACAAACTTTAAACAACTTAAATAAGCTATGACTTCCGGGTTTAAATATTCTGCGTAAATAACACTCACAAGGGAAGTACTTCGGTTCGAACAGGAATTCTTTCATGACTTCGTATATGTATTTGTACCCCGATGCTGATAATGCCTGTAAAGCTGGACAAACGCGGCCTTACACGGTCGAATTACTTTGCAGGTATTAACAGCATCGGTGGACGAATACAATTACGATGTCTTATGAAAAAAATCCTGTTGCAACCGAAACTACGGGAGTCATTGCAGCTGCTATTTCCCCTTTGCTCCGAACTTTAACACCCTGTGGTGGACAAACGAAGCCTTACCCAGTCGAACTGCGTTACAGGCATTATCAGCGTGAGGGTACAAATAAATAATACGAAGTCTTATCAAACAATTTCTGTTCGAACCGAAATACTTCCCTTGTCAGTCATAAATACAAGACCTGTATCTTAATCTATGTCCGTGAGTAATCCCCAATCACCTTAGTAGGTTTCAGTGAAGTAATACTAACCATCTACTTTACCACCCCACGGCTAATGGCGTTAAAGTATACTATATGTGATTAAAAATTATCTTCAATAAATGATAAATAATTGATAATTGATGATATTCGGAATATAGAGTTTGTAAACGAAAGACTATCGTACGTTACGATACGTGCTCGATGAGACAACACGGGTTTTAATAAATGTCTATATTCCGACCGAGGTGGCAAATCATAACGACAAAGATATTTTCTACGATGAGCTAGAAAGGCTGTTTGACCGAATTCCGAAGAATAATTCAAAAATTGTGTTGGGTGATTTCAATGCAAAGGTATTGAGGGAAGAAAAATATAGACCTACTATAGACAAATACAGCCTTCACGAAAAGACCAACAACAATGGAGAAACACTGATAACTTTCGCGATTTCGAAAAACTTACTGGTAAAGAGCACGTACTTTGAACACAAATACACATGGGTATCTCCGGACTACAAAACTCTCAACCAGATCGATCACGTATTAGTAGATAGACGAAGACACACCAACATAATGGATGTTATGTCGTACAGAGGAGCGGAAAGCGACACCGACCATCAATTAGTGATCTCAAAAGTCAGGTAAAAGTTATACATCGCGAACAGAGAAAACAAGTGGTCAAAACAACTGAAATTTGAAGTTAAACGATTAAATAATCCGAGCATAAAATCAGATTACCAACTCGAACTCTCAAATAGGTTCGAAATCCTAGCCGACTCGAGTAATAATAATGATGATATTAATAATGAAATTGATGTAAGATGCGGGAGGTAATTCGTGAATCAATTAAGAGCTCAGTGTTCGAACGTGTAGATGAGAAGAAACAACAGAAAAACAAGCCTTGGTTTGATGAAGAATGCCTTAAGCTTCATGAGGAACGAAAACAAGCAAGACAACGATGGCTAAGTAATAAAAGAGAAGCAAATACCAACCACTACAGTAACGCGAAAAGAAACGCCACACGCGGGTCAGAAACAAAAAGCGAGAATATCTGACGCACAAGATTCAGGAGATAGAGGAAAACGGCAAGACAAATAACATGCGAGATCTATACAAAGGGATAAACTCGTTAAGGAAAGGTTACCAGCCAAGGTTAGGAATCATTAGAAATGAACTTGGAGATCTTCAGGAGGACCCGACTAAAATTGTCGATGTGTGGAAAAGTTATTTCGACAAACTTCTTAATGTACACAACGGGGAACAAGCAGAGGAGTTTGAAATCCATACAGAAGAACCTTGGATTACCGAGACTAGCGAGATCGAGATCGAAATGTCGTCAAAGAGATTGAAAAATTTTAAATCACCGGGAATAGACAGTATTCCAGCCGAATTAATTAGAGCAAGAGGAACGGCACTAATCAAGGAACTACATAAATTGATAAGTGCTATATGGAGAAAGGAGGAGCTCCCAAGGATGGGAAAACCTCAATAATAGTTCCGATTTACATTAAAGGCGATAAATCGGACTGTAATAATTCCCGTGGAATTTCATTACTTCCAAGCTGTTACAAGGTATTAAGTAATATTCTGCTAACACGCCTAAGTGTATAC
Source organism: Lepisma saccharinum (assembly GCA_022664845.1). Classification (NCBI taxonomy): domain Eukaryota; kingdom Metazoa; phylum Arthropoda; class Insecta; order Zygentoma; family Lepismatidae; genus Lepisma; species Lepisma saccharinum. Next base: position 44,193 of record JAGDQP010000511.1, on the reverse strand, counting down.
GTAGATGAAATAATTGGAGATCACCAATGTGGATTTAGAAGAAATAGATCCACGTTAGACCAGATTTTCACCTTGAGACAAATTTTGGAGAAGAAATGGGAATACAATGGGACGGTTCATCAGCTATTCATTGGTTTTAAGAAAGTATATCATTCAAGAAAGCAAAAGGGATAAGTTATATAGTATCCTGATACGATTTAGAATTCCGAAAAAAACTTGTTCAACTAGTGAAGATGTGTCTCAGCGACCCCATAAACAGAGTACGGATAGGTAATAATAATATGTTAGATAGTTTCAAGATTCGCAACGGATTGAAACAAGGCGATGCATTGTCACTACTATTGTTTAACTATGGATTAGAATATGCGATTTTAAAAATTAAAGGGGGTAAAAAGGGACTATCATTGAATAGTTTCAATCAATTGTTTGTATACGCGGATGATATAGATTTAATAGGGGACGATATATGCACTACAAAGCAACACCAATGCCTTAGTAGAAGCGTACGATAAGATAGGTCTACAGGTAAACATAGATAAAACAAAATACATGATAACAAGCCGAAACACAGGGACTGAAGGAATTAAAAACATAAGAATTAGGGATGAGGTCATAGAGAAAGTAAACAAATTTAAATACTTGTGAGCATATGTAACAAGCAAAAATGAGGTCACGGAAGAAATAAAAAGTCGCTTAGTATCGGGGAACGCATGTTTCTATTCAGTCCATAAACTTCTAACATCGCGATTAATATCAAGGAAATTGAAATTGAAAATATACAGAACGGCTATTCTGCTGGTAATACTTTACGGTTGCGAGTTTGAATTCGACCCTACAGATGAACATAAATTATGTGTGTTCGAAAATAAAGTTTTGAGAAAGATATACGGGCCGAAACGGGACGAGATGAGTGGAGAATTAAGGGGACTGTATAATGAAGAACTCCACGGATTGTGTGATTCACCAGATGTAAAAATAATGAAATCGCGACGAGTAAGTTGGGCTGGCCATGTAGCTCGGATGGGGGAAAAACGAAGATTATATTCTATCCTGGTTGGAAGGCCGGATGGAATAAGACCATTGGGAAGACTGAGACGTCGTTGGGAGGACAATACTAGCAGAGATCTTCGAGAAGTAGGTGTCCGTGATGAAAACTGGCTTGATATTGTCGATGATAGAATCCAATGGGGAATGTTTTTCACTGCGGCGATGAACTTGCGAGTTCCATAAACCATATGGTTATTTAGTTAGTTAATTGATAAATTTATTTTTTATTGTGTGTTACAATTTCAATCTATAAAAAATACTGCACTAATCAATTGGTACAATGCTCAACGAATGTTTCTCCATTGAACTATTTTCTTCTGAGAAAACTTTTCTATATTATGTCTGTTAATTATTGTTTTTTGACTGGAACTAATATTGCACTAGAAACCTATACAACAAACTGGAAACGTGTTCAGAGACACGAATTTTGAGAAAGAAAGAAAGCTATGTATAATTAATTTAAGACTCTTACTTATAATGTTAAAAAATTAGATAAAATTTATATTAAAGTTTTATCAACATACGTGTTGATTAAACGGTAAAGATTTTTGTTTAAAGTTGACCTTCGTGATAGGTAACTTAATTATCTTTGTACATAAAATTAGCTAAAATGATAATTGGTCCAGTCAGTTAGACCAATAACTGATCAGTGGTCGCAATGATGCAGAAAATGACTAGTTCGAAGCAATTGAATAAGATGTACCGCATTGCAAGTAGCCATATTGTTGTACGTATTAGGACTTATCAACCATAAGAGAGAACAATTCATGGCGTGATCCCGAGAACTAATGAATGGGTGAGTGAATAGTTACTGGTTAATATTAACTGTGTGGAATTGTATATTGATAGTGGTTGGTCGAAGATAACCATGACATATTTGAGAAATTACGTACAACAAATAGCTATGAATAGCCGTAGTACACATAATTCATTAAAATATTTTCTAGTGTCCTATTTAAACTTGAAGTATATGTCATTAATTTCGAAGCTGTTGGTATCTTACTACGTAATGTATTAAAATATTTTTATTGAACCTGTATCTTACAGATTGGTCTTTGGAAATCTTGGGAGATAGATGGACTAGATATAAAAGACATCGTGTGGCCAGGAAATAGTCACACACCACCACCAGGTGTTCCTGAAAAATTCCACTTAAAGATAACTTTTCTGGAGGAACCGCCTTACGTGAACATAGCTCCTCCCGATCCACTTACAGGAAAATGTACAGTTAACAAGGGCGTGCTCTGTCGTAAGGATTCACAGCCTCATCGGTGAGTACCAAACACATTTTTTTTTTTTTAATATTTGTAAACGTTGTCTTTTACACAGAGTAATAATGATTCCACTGATCAGTAACGCTGGAACCAGTACAAACTTTGTCAAAGCAACATAAAGTTATATGAAGATATTAGAGAATTCGCTAAACAGAAGAAAGAAGAGAGACTTGTTTAGTGTAATCTCAGTAGCTTTGTTGGTTAAACTAAGGTGGTATCACTGAGGGAAATTGGAGTCAATCTGGCCCGTGATAGTTTCTTTTGTTTCTCCCTAAGCTACTAGAACACTCTTAGTTGTAAAATCCCGTTTCTTTACATCTATTCCCATTTAAGGCGAACAGAAATGGTATTTATTGTAGCAGTACGTATGCCTGCTTCAAAATGTACAAGATATATACTTTATTTCGGAGTGTGATATTCTCTAAATACTGTTATTTACAACTTTCCAATCTCAAGTATGATTCCTTAATTGTCTTGGAATCAGGTCGTCTGAGACACTTGGATTCAACTGTGCCAACCATCTCTCTTGAAGAGTTGTTTAAGTATCGAACCTTGCAACAAGCAATAACAAGTAAACTTTCCTTTATTTTATACCTCATCATCTAATCATTACTCATACACTATGTTACCTCCCATAAAATTCATCTTATCTTATCTTATCTTACTCATACACTACTTACTACTACCACGATTAATAATCTCCATCAACAGAAGCCAGAGTAGGGTGAATTGAATTATACCCATTCTGTATCGTGTACTTCGTCAAATCTGATATTCCCATATCAATATCTAGAAATCCGCTGAACTGATAGATTAAAATACATCACATTGTCTGATAATATAAGGTCGATCACCAATCTGTGCCCCGGCGTCGGGAAGTGGCGCCCCCATCGCCCAGTCAGTTTTACTGGCTGCAATCAGCCCTGGCAGCTGCTAACATCGTTGCTGCCTATGGGAAGTCCAACAGTAGAGCCAGAATGCTTCTCTGTTGAGAATTTTTACTTCCCACTAGCGTAGGGGATTGGCGACCTCATCGCAGGTCTATGGACCACAACGTGATGACACCATCACATAGCCCGAGCAGCAGACCATCGCTGCTCGTATACGGCGTAGGGAATTGGCGATCCCATCACCCGGCCGGCTTATGCTGGTTGTAATCAGCCAACAACGGCGTAGGGAATTGGCGACCCCATCGTCCAGCTGGCTTTTGCTGGCTGCAATCAGCCCTCGCAGCTAAACATCTACGCTTCTTGAAAGGAGGACCAGCAGAGAGGAGTTACATTCACATTCATCTCATCTTCATCCACAGATGATCATCATTTCATCTCCTCTTGTGTTGTGAGTTGCGCCTCCGTGCAATGACCAAGGATGTGACAGGATGTACTTGCATTGACGATGGCCCCTGGGCCCAGGGGAAAGGGAGCGGAACCATTGTGGGCATTTACGGCTTTAATTCACCATGGCTCCACCACACCCTAAACATAAATCGCCTTCGCCAAAAGAAAAGCAGAGAATGAAGAGACAGAATGAAGAGAAAGTCACTGATGTAAGTAAGAAGGCGCATACAGCTAATGAATCTACCAGTGACAAGGAAGAAAAACGAGAAGTAGAGGAACAGACAAGTATCGTACCAACTATCACACGATACCTTGTAATTAAAGTAAAGAACGAAACAGACAATCCAGGTGGTTTGAAGAAGATATCCCCTATCCTAATTCAAAGACAACTTAGTTATGTTGCAGGAGAGCTACACAATGTGAAAAAGCTTCGAAATGGGACCTTATTAATGGAGACATCTACAGACAAATAATCTCCTGAAGATGACATCAATTGGAAATCATCAGTCGAGCCTCATCGCCAACTGAATTTTACACAGGGTGTAATAACTTGTTGGGAGCTTCAAGATGTTCCTGAAGCGGAGATTAAAAGGGAACTCGCCAGTCAAGGCGTAGTCAATGTTAAACGCATCAACAGCAGAAAAACTGGCCAATTACAACCCACAGGATCATTAATTTTGACATTTGCCATGCCTCAGCTTCCTAAGGACGTAAAGTCAGCTTTCTATCGCTTGCCTGTCCGTCCTTATATACCAAGTCCGCTCCGCTGTTTTAAATGTCAACATTATGGACACACCAGCACGTCATGTAACGTGACCTCTGCTGTATGTGCAATTTGCGGAACCAGTAGCCATGGTGCTGATCCTTGTAAGTCACTGAAACCTCAGTGTTTTAATTGCAAGGGTGATCACACGGCCTGGTCGCGTGACTGTCCTATTTTTAAGGAGGAAAAACACATTAGAGAGCTGATGGTATTAGTGAAAATATCCGCTGGTGATGCTAAACGTCGAATAAGAGAGTCTCAGCGCACCCTTCCGTCTG
>JAGDQP010000511.1:0-39094 GCA_022664845.1 Lepisma saccharinum | reverse complement strand
TCCAAATTAGCTCGAACTTCGCCTCTCGCTACAAGCATTAAGACTTTCACGAACGTTTTGGCTGCACAATTGGCTCAGGAAGAGTCTGCACATCCTATCCATCAACCAAGTTCATCTTTGTTCTCCGACATGGTTGAGGACCATCTGATGGATATGGATTTTAATCTCGTGGGAAGGAAAGGGAAACCGAGATATAAACTTAAACGTTAATATTTTTACTTGTTTTTGCAGTTTTATGATTTCCGTTTATTTTATATGATTATGCTCCTTAGCTGATAAGTTTTATGGTGTATTTTTGTTTTATCTTGTGAAGGCCCATTTACAGGCTTCCTCATTATACTGGCCATTTACACCAGTAGGTTGAGTGTGAAGACCTTTTACATCTTCATCTTTTATATATTCTTTTTTAATATTTTAATAAACAGCTAAGTTTTGACATGACCAAGATAAGGGTCTTTCCCGTATCGGGACGGGCGTAAGCCATAGCGCTGTTACCGCCCATCAACTTCATTTTATCTTATCTTACCAATCTGTGCACTACTCACAGTTTTTCTGCTAAGAAACAGATAGTGTTGTTGGTAGGTTACAGTAAACGGTAAGCCTTTCTAAGAAACGTGCCTGGAATATGCAGTACATAAATTAGGAGACGATAATGCAACAATGCAAACGTAACGAATACAAGGTCAGACCAATAACCTTAATAAGTCAGTTAGGCTGTTGTACTAATCTTTCAAAGTACACTGAAGATACCATTCATACTTGAAGAATACACTTTTCGGTCCTGCTGTCAATTGAAAGCCGTTATTGTATTGGGCGAACAAGTCAGGCTCGAATTCTAAAAATTCGACCAATGGGAAGTTGTAATATCACACGTTTAGTCCTCGCGCATAGTAAGCGCACAAAACTCTTTATATCAACTATTGAGAAATTAATTATAGATTAGAGTTAACAACTGATCCTTCACGCTCGTTCGACCACTTTTGAACTGTTCAATTCACAGGTAAATATTCGCTGTGACAAAACATTGTCCCCGTATTGTACTGCAAGTCATCTATGAATTTCCGCTCCGGGTACACCTTCAGACCTTAAAAAACGGATAAAAACACGCTGTTCTTCTTTTGTTCACACAAAGAGTGGCGCGTCCATCTTTACTTCGCAATAGTTCAAAACGGACTGATGTGATAACGATGATGCAACCTACCACAGGCGAAGCCAACGGTGACACCTAGCGTCTGGTGAGCACAAAATTCCGTAGAACCGACCTAAAAAGAAATAGAAAAAGATTGGATTTACTTATTGACTTACCCTTGTATATAAGACCACCCCGTTGGCCTAGTCGTTAGCGTGTGTGACTACGGATTGAGATCTCCGGGTTCGATTCCCGGCGCTGTCAAGGATGTTTCCAAGCCGTATCGGTCTGGAATGATGCCCACCCAGCATCGTGATCCAATTGGGGAGCTGCTATGAATAAAAGATAGTGGTGATCACAGTGAGAGCTTAGGCTCTCCTCTCGTAACCCGCCTGGTCAGCGTGGGTGCAGTAAACCAATCTCCTCCCTCCGAGAAGAGGCCTCATCCAGTAGTGTATTGAATATGGCCGTTGTATTGTATATATATATATATATATATATATATTAGGTTGATCGAAAATTAGACAAAAGTATTCAAGTTTATTGCCTAAGTTGATCAAACTTGTCTAGTTATCTCATAAAAGATGTGGTGAACAAAATTTGAGCGTAATTAGATAATATTTAGAGATCGCTCCAAGCACAATAATTTCTCTAAATTAACATATTTTGCGTCTTCCACGCAAGACACATTTATGAAATTAGAATCACAATTAGAGTAGTTAAAACAAGGAAAATTAATAAAATAATTATCAAGCCAAAGCTTGAGCAACATAGAATACAAAGTCTTAGAGAAATAATACATTTTTATAGGTAACTAATAATAACATATATTTTTAATGAAAGTTGAGACATTTATTTTATTTGTCATGATTCACGTTTTTAATTAAATGTTATCAAAGGTAATTCACAACTTTGATAAGGCTGAAGAACTAATAAATCAAATTGTAAAAAAATTGAAAATTATAATATAAAAGTGGAACTCTCGGCGGTGATTTGCTACCACTCGAAGAAGGTATTGCTTTTGATCTTTATCTTTAGTTAAAGTGCCGTTTGTATTAAACTTATTACACTTTCCGCAGTATCATTCCCAACTTCTATTTTCGAACATTTCTCTTGCATCTCGAGAAATACAGGACCTCCTTTCTATTGACTAGGACTCTTGGCGAGAAATGTTTTCAATTTTTCCCATCAATTGTTCTTTAATAAATCAAGAAATGCAGTAGTTCCCTTCTGCGACAAGATCTTCTAATTTCACTTTAGTTAATTCAAAAATTCAACGATATTTTAACTAAAGATAAAGATCAAAAGCAATACCTTCTTCGAGTGGTAGCAAAACACGGTCAGAGAGTTCCATTAAAAACAAAAATGAAACTCTTTTGAAATAAAATTTATAACTATTTTATTATAATTTTCAGATGTTTTTCATAATTTGATTTATCAGTTTTTCAGATTTTACATTGTAAATCACTTCGTGTAACATTTAGCTTAAAAACAGTGAATCATGACAAATAAAATAAATGTCTCAAGCTTCATTTAAAACCATGTCATAATTAGTTACCTAAAATTTTATTATTTCTTAAGACTTTATTATCCTATGTTGCTCAAGCTCACGCTTGAAATTTATTTTATTAACTTTATTCGTTTTTACTACTCTAATTTTACTTGTAATTCCACAAATGTGTCTGGCGTGGATGACGCAAAATATATTAATTTAGAGTAATTCTTGTGATTGGAGCGACCTTTTAATATTATCCAATTATGTTCAAATTTTGTTCAGATCTTTTATGAGATAACTAGACAAGTTTGGTTAACTTGAACAATAAGATTGAATACTTTTACCCTTGTCAATAGGAACTTTTTTTATCATGTATCCATGTCAGGAATCACGTCCCGACAGTAATGTAATTAGTTCTGAATCACTCTTTATTTAATGATTAAAGAAAACACTGATTACATTTTAATGCTGGGTTGTTACATTTATAGAATAATGTATCTGCCGAATAATGGGCAGAACCTACCATTCCCTAATTTTCAAGATAAGCTTATATAGTAAATCCCTCCCCAAACTTTGAATAAGGAGGCAACCGTCTCTTGTAAACAGAAAAGTTTTCTTGGTTGTTATAGCTTCATTGAATATTCAAGGAAACATTTTAGAAAGTTCTTGGAACTCGAAAGTTGTAGGAAGAAAACTGCGTACCCAAATATTGTTAATGAAATTTTTCTTCAAAGGAAAAAAAAAAAAAAAACTAAAGAAAGCCTTCACTCACTCATGTTTCAGAATTCATTCATCTCATAATGTACGGTGTGAGCAGCGAGTTTTCTTCTTTCCCGTTGGCAAAACCAACTCCTCTTTTCTTATAATTGGAAAGAAGGTTTCCCGTCTTCCTTCAACTTAGAATTAAGTTTCCTCAGGTTTCTATCTATTTTTCTTATAAAAACAACATTTTCGGGACTAGTTAAGGCTGAATGTTAAGAATTCTGAGTTTGCTTTTTCCTCTTTCACTAAGATCGCACAATATTGTCTTTTTATTCACTAATAGTACAACACTAAGGTGCAGTTGCATAAACAATTTAATCCCGAGATTACTTAACCCACGAATTAACCTATGAGTCATAGATGAATATGTATACTAGATGGTGAATCCCATTTTCTCATTTCTTTCGTGCCATCTGGTGTTAGTCCAGCTGAACTAGGATTGAAACACTGCTAGTATGGAATGATTGCTCCTACATTTAATTTAGAATTAGAATGGAGTACATTGTGAGTGTCTGATATTTCACATCACGGGGCAGAAACAGATTAAAACTGTAGGTTTTGCGCATGATTTACTAGAATTCGTAGTTCGGTTGAACCGACTCCAGGTGGCATGAAGGAGTAAGAAATAGGAAATTCGCTTACTATGAGTATATTATCTATGACCTGTAGATTAACTCGTGGATTAAGTAATTTCGGGATTAAATTGTTTTATGCAACTGGGTTTAAGAGCAAACTGGTGTTGATACAACTTATCAAAACCACTGAGATTTACTTAACAATACTGGGACGCTCAATTCGTATCCAAAGCCAAATGCAAGAAGAAACATTGAACTTTGTACGTCCATTTCTAGATTGATTTAAAATAAACAAACTTTCAGGTTTAACTCAGGATTTTACGCTTGTTGTCGCTGTGTGGCCCGCTTTCTCCATTTATTTCTTAATGTTTGAGTTATGCACGAACTGGATTGCGCATTTGCACAAACAATAGCATGTCCTGTAAATCATATATAATAAATCACAACCATATTCGATCCACTACTAGATGAGACCTCTTCCCGGATGGAGTAGATTGGTCCACTGCTCCCACGTTTACCAGATGGGTTGGGAGAGAAGAGGCTAAGTTATTACTGTGATCTACACTTTTTTTTTTCATAGTAGCTCTCAAATTCCATCACCCGGGAATCGAACCCGGAACCCCTCAATCCGTAGTCAGTAACGCTAATCACTAGAAATGAAAGTTTGGTCCTCTTTTGATTAAACTAGAAGTGTACAATGTTTACTGTTTCTTCTAATATGAGTTTCACGTGAAATGTAATTGAGCACTCCAGTATGAGAAAGGAGAGTTCACTTATCATAACATATTTTCTTTAGAAAAATAAATAAAATGCAAATATTTTGTTTAATCATGCAATGCAAGCATACAAATATTTTATATTCAAATTTTCAAGACGCGTGTTAGTGTTTGTTTCTAATGCTATGGGTAATATACCGAGTTTCATTTCTATGTTTATTCTGTGGTCATTCCGCGGTCGAGAGTTGGACTTCAAGTAACTACACTGTAGATGTTATATACGTGCATAACTACTTGTGTAATGCAATTTTAGCTAAAATAATTATTATATTTGTAAGAAATAAACCTGAAATAGAAATGCTAGTCAAGCACACTGGGAAAATACATTTTATCGAAATCTATGGAAAAAGAAAGTAAAATAGTACTGAACTTAAAACCTTCTTTGTCTTACGTGGGCTGTCGTGAACAATCTGAATTACTGTATTTTATAATATGATATTTATAACTTCATGATTTAATATTTCAGCAACGCAAAAAAAGAACCAGAATGAAAGCTATGAACAGTTCAATGCTGTCTTCAGTTCAGTCCCCAAGGTAATGTAGAAGGTTACAACGTGGCTAACATTATGCAATGGAGGTTCTGCAACGGTGCGCACCAAGTACATTATGCAATTGAGGAGCTGTTGTGAATAAAAGAGAGTAGCGATCACAGTTGCAAGCTTTGGTCCTCCTCTCCCAATACGTCTTGTCAGCATGGGAACAGTGGACAAATTCCTCCCAGGAAGAGACCTCCTCATGCAGTGTATTGGATATGGGTGTGGTTTATATGTATTGTGTATGTGTGTCCGAAAATTAGGTAGAGACAAACAGAGGTTAGTCACGTATACGGGACATGGTAGCAGAATCACTTCACCGATCAGACATGATTATAGAAAAGAATTGAATGTTGAGAGAATTAAGAGACTATAACTTTTAAATATCAAAGATATTTCTTGTTTTTGACAGGGACAGAGAAGCAGCCCTCTGTCCCCCATCTGGTAACGGGCCTGAATGCATGTATTAACGTACTATCGTGGCCAATATAATCTTTACATGACTTTATTATACACGATTTTTCTCTAAGCCTAGAAGATAGACCACCCAACTAACGTAGAGTGGGCGATGTGTGATTCTGAGAGTGTGTGCGTGAACGAGCAAGGGTTGGAATTTTCTTTTCTTTAAGAGAAATCATTATCGCATGTCCTAACTTCTGGAAAGATATTTATGGTTTCTTGTATTATGTAGGAAATAATAAAAATAACGTACGCTAATTGCATTTGAAACACCAAAACAGGGAACCTGTTTTAGTTTAGTTGGGTCATTAGTTGAAATTTACTGAAAGATGTAATTTAAATTGTCCAGTAGGAATGATCCTTGCTGAACATGGAGGAACGTAAATGAACTATGAAACATATGGTTGCTAGGTAATTATTTCTTTCTTAATGAATCGAGTATACTATATAGAACACTAACGTTATACTCGAAAGACAAAACAAAACGTCTGTTTCTATTAGTTCTTAAAAATGGGGCACGATATTATGTTGTTATTTACGTAACAAAGATGTTAGTAACAAAATACACAAAATATGCTGTGTGCTAAGTTATGGTAAATGTTATCTAAGTTATAATATATATATATCCCAACCCGTCTGGTCATCGTGGAAGCAGTAGACCAACTCCTCCCTTCGGGGAGAGGCCTCATCCACCAGTGGATTGAATATAGCTGTGATTTATATATATATTCAACTTATACAGATAAAAGAATGAATCTTTGAACATCATATCTACGCAATACATGTTGCAGTTGTTCTGTGTTAAAGAAGTACAAGAAAACTGGACGCTTCAGGTCAATGACTTGTTCGTTTAGTTGTGCTCTAAACACCCACATGCTTTAGTTTCATCTTCCAACCAATATTCGTTAATCGTCGTCTCTTCTTTTTCTACAAGGACGTTCCTACGAAAGGGAATTCGGTTCGCTGCTTCCACAGTCATTAGCATTCGACGTTTAGGAACAGAAGTGTCTATTCGATTGTTCATTTTGCCTTCTAAAAAGTTCTTTACTAAGAACAGGGTTCTAACCTCTGTTGCCCACTTTCAATACTCAGAAGTCTGACACCGTTCCACTGGACTAGGTTTTTTAGCTGAAGCTAAACCTCCGGAAATACCATTACTACTCTAGTGACCGGTTTCTCAAAACTTTTGGACTAGTATTACTAGTCTCTACAATATTAATATAAATTCGCTTCACAAATTAATGCTTTTCAAACTTACAGTTGTAAAATACTAGCAACAAGTCCACGGACTAGTGTCACAAGTAACTATGACTAGTATTACTAGTGATTCTCTTTCTCAAAATAACAGTGTAGTCCCCTACACTTGTAACCCACATGTAAATGTCCACAACTATCTGCAGACTTGTAGCTGGATGTAGATGGATCGTTACAAGCCAAGATTTACATTTTTACAGGAAAAGTATAATTGACAAAACAGTTTGGAAATTGAATTACGTACATACATTTTTCAAATGCACTCTATTTAAAAAAAATGTTAAAATGGTGTGGTTCAACATCACTCAAAAAATGCAATGTATTTCCACCATAAATATTCATCTGATAACTGTGATGCTGTAGTCAAGCCAAAACGCACTTATTTAAAGTTTATTATTATTATTATTATCAATCCGAACAAAAACACCAGAGGTGCAAAAAGTGGAGCCAAGTTCTTTAGCCCTAAAAAGGTATGAAATGGGAGACGGATGAGCCAAGTTCCTTGGTGACAGCATGTAACAGGAACAAAGGAACTTGGCGCGAGCTGGCAACAGCCTTAGTTTTGGTGGCGGTGGACGTAGTGGGTTTTAGGATCCCCACCACCCTTATAGCTTGACGATCATGAACCTTGCCACCTCGCGCCAAGTTCCTTTCTTCCTGTTACATGCTGTCACCAAGGAACTTGGCTCATCCGTCTCCCATTTCACACCGTTTTAGGGCTAAAGAACTTGGCTGCACTTTTTGCACCTCTGGTGTTTTTGTTCGGATTTCACAGCTTTTTGTACGTGTATAATATATATACTCGCTCGCTCGGCCTCGTTTAGGTCCTCGCCCCCCCGTAGCTGGCTGCGCCCCCAACTTCGAGTTTTTTGGGTATTTACGCCCCTTTATCGTAATTACTCTCCAGGACACTGTGCTTTCATGTTGCAGATTTTTCCCCATACCCACCACCCGTGGGAATGAGATATTTATTCAAACATATGGAAGCTTTGCCATATTTATTGTAACCTACTTGTGATGATACACCTTTATAGCAAATTTGCTTCCTGCTGGCGGCCCTAAAATCCACCACCACCAACCCTAAGGCTCGAACATCATCTGGTGTTTTGCTCGGATTTCACAGCTTTTTATACGTGTATATATATACTGTGTTCGCTTCGCTGAGTGTGCTGCCCCAGAATTCAGTGTGTCCCCAACTTCAAATATTTAGGGCTACGCCCCCTTTATTGCAATCAGACTTTCTGGGGGCAGCGCCCCATGCTGTGCAGACCTTTTCCATATTTCCTCGGGTGCTGCACCCTCATAGCGGTGGTTTGATCGATTTATTGAAACATTCTCGTGATGGTACACCTTCATACCAAATTTCGTTTCTCTAGCTTCAGTGGTTTGGAAAATGGTATTTGGGCGGCTATGTTGAATTAAAGAAAGCGATTTTTAAAAAGGTTTTCTTACATTGCCGTTACCTACTTGTGATGGTACACCTTCATACCAAATTTCGTTTCTATAGCTCGAATGGTGTGGAAAAAGTTTCTGTGCGGCCATTTTGATCCAAGTTAGCAACTTTTTCGAAAATGTAAATTATTCCTAAACTACTCTTGTTAATACACCTTTATGCCAAATTTCGTATCCCTAGTTCAAACGGTCTCGAAAATGAATTATGAAGTCAGCCATTTTGGATTCAAAATGATGTCTTTGCAGATATTTTGTAATCTACTAGTGATGATATACCGTCATAATTCGAAATTTCATATACCAATTTTTAACATCTTGTTTCTTACAGAACCTCAAAATCGTTGATTTCGCAATAAACTCTTGTTCCTGTATAGCATGCTGACGTTTTGTGACACGCGGAACTCGGCTGCATGCACTGCTGTGCGTGTTGATACTCCCCTCGATTCGCTCGCGTCGCTGCGCCAAGAATCCCACGGCAGGCCGCGCATCGAACTTGAGGAGTTTGGAGGAACTGCGCCCTTTTATCACAACCAGAATCTGCAGGGCTCTGCGTCCCATGATGCAGATATTCCGTCATACTTTGTGCGCTGCGTCCGAATGGGGGAAACTTCCACATTCTGCCTGTATAACATGTTTCTGGTAGTGCTAATGTTTGTGACGAGTAAAACTTGGTGGGACACGCAGGAGTATTGGAAGTTGGCGCGAGGAACTAGGCTCATCCATATTCCATTTCACCACTTTTTAAGGTTGAAGGAGTTGACTGGACATTTTGCACCCCTGGTGCTTTTGCTCGTATTTCGCAGCTTTTTACACTTGTGTAATTTATATGCTCGCTTCGCCTCATTGGGCGCTGTCCCCAGAATTCCAAGATGGCCTCGCTGGGGCGCACCCCTTTATCGCAATCAGGCTCCCGCTTGGAACTGCACCCTACTAGGGGAAACGAGCCGAATTTATTCTAACCTACTCGTAATGGTACACCTTCATACCAAATATCGTTTCTCTAGCTTCAGTCGTTATAAAGTGGGGCTTAGGCAGGCATTTTGGATAAAAGATGGACACATTTTTAACGTTTTCTTATATTTTCGTGACATACTCGTGATGATACACTGTCATACCAAATTTCATTTCTCTATCTCGAACGATGTGAAAAATGGTATTTCAGCTGCCATTTTGAATCAAAGATGATGAATTTTTTAAAACGTTATGTTTTCCTAAACTACTCTTGATAATACATCATTATGTCAAATTTCGTATCTCTGGCTCAAGCAGTGTGGAAAATGGATTTATAACGTCCGCCATTTTTTATCCAAGATGGCGTTTTTAGAGATATTTTGTAATATTTTCATAATCTACTAATAATGTTGTACTGTCAAACTAAATTTCGTTATTCTAGCGGCAGCCGTTTAGGCTGTGTATTCTTTAAAATTTTAGTTTTGGCGGCCATTTTGAATCCAAGATAGCGACTTTTTCAAAATTTTTAAACGGTTTCTTAATTTGCTATTAATGATGTAGTTTCATACCAAATTTCACTGTTCTAGCTTTAGTCGTTTAGGCTGTGTATTCTTTGAAATTTTAGGTTTGGCGGCCATTTTGAATCCAAGATGGCGACCTTCTCAAAATGTCTAAATTTTTCCTTTATCTACTTATCATCCTCTACCTTCATACCAAATTTCATGTTTCTAGCTTACTCCAAACACCCTAAACAATATGATGAGTGAGTGAGTCAGTCAGTGAGTGAGTGAGTGAGTGAGTGAGTCAGTTAGCCTATAATGTGCAATTTCAGGGGTCCACAACTAGAACATAGTTTGAGATACGAATATGAAATTTTGTACATCTGCACACATTTACCATATCTCCTTAACGGCAAAAGCTCATATTCCTATCTTTAACATCTTTTTCCTTACGGGGCCCCCAAATCGTCGATTTTGCCATAAACTCTTGTTCCTGTATAACATGCTTCTGGCAGTGCTGACGTTTTCTGACGTGAAGAACTTGGCTCATGCGCTGCCGTGCATGTTGATATTGTATACCATTTTCAAGTAATTTTGATACTATAAAGTTTTTTAGAGGTTGTATTGAGCATTAAAGATTTGAAATCTGACATCAAATCGTTAGTAATTTCTAGTTCATGACATTTCTGGATTAGAATAATTGTTTTCAGTTAACTTGAATCTGAAATTATTTGTAATCAGTTACTAAACCTTATATTTTAAGTATACGTCTGAAATATTTAACTGTGGCATATCTTGTTTAGCGTAAAAATGCACGCAGGTATTAATTTGTTTCTAAATATAGAGTTCATTATCATATTTCAAGTAAACTTGTATGAAAAGATAACTTTTCATTTGAATTCTAAAATGATTCCAACTTTACTCAATTTTTCAACATCATAATGTTTTTCTTGTGTTGCCTCATTTATAATATAATACTCTTTTCCTTGTGTGCTTCTTAACAGAATAAAGAGAAGACAATTGGGTTATATCTGTTTTTAGAAGTAGAACAGAAAGTTGTTTTTTGTTTTGTCTAACTTTGGTTGGCTTGCAATTTAGATATGTAACTCTTGATGACTAACCTAAGTCACCTTTCCGTTTATCATCGTGCGAATACGATTTTACTTCACTATACTTTTTGAGTTGGAAAGCATTAATCATTTTACGATGATATACATTTTGTACGAATTAGAGTCCTGCAAATACGGGCCTGCACGAGCCCCGACCGGCACGTGCGACTTCTAGCCCGTTTAGTTCTGTTCGGCCCGCAGTCCATGCCAGAGCAGACTATCCAGGGCCGCCCCGTGCAGACCCCTACCTCTACCGAAAAACATTCACTCCACAACTCGCTGTTTGACCCGGTGGTCAACATATTGGGAAGCTGATCGAGAGATCCCAGGATCGAACCCGGGTGTCGCTACTTTTACATTCTTTCAAGAAAATTAACATTTATTTATTTTTTATGTACATACGCATTAGGAAATTTAATAAAAGTAGTGACCAAAGGCAGTTGGAAGTTAGGTAAGTCAGGTTCGGTGTTTTTTATTTATTGCACACGCGACTTGCACAGAGACAGAGTTTCCACTTGCGCTCGCCCTAGAAGCATGCTTCCCTTGATTTCCACCAAATTTTGCGCACGTATTCCTTAAATACTGGGCCAGGCTTTCAAGTATTCCAGGTTTGGTATTGCGTCTCACTTGTCATTGTGGCAAATGTTTATTTTTTTAAAATTGCTTCAATTTGGGTGTATCAGCACCAAGCTTGACACACACACATTATTCGACACAATACAAAAATTGTGAGAGTTTCCGTCTCCAAGTGTCAGTGTTGCCAGGTATTTCATAAAATAGTTTACCTATTTTATAAAATATATATTTTATAAATTTATACATTATATTTATATTTGTTTCCTTTGTAATACAATTAGCTATTTTTTACTTTCACTTAATTCAGTAGTAACTTGAATGTAATAGTTATAAAGAAAAACTTTGTGTCTTACATTACTATGATGCATTAAAATTGAAATCAAGTACTAAGGAAATTTACGTAGTATGCTAAATTTAACTTCCTTAGTATCCTTTTGCCATAATGATACAAAGAAGGTAACTCGCAAAATTGATATAACTTCTTTTGTGAGTAGAAGTCTTGCTTCACTCTTGTCTTTACCCCAGAGGGTTTTTTATACTAATATCACTTATTTTGTAAGGCTTACTATTAAAAAATGTGCATAGTCTTTATGCATTTGGGGCCGTATCTCGAAAACGGTAACTATTATCAACAAAATAAGCTTCGATTTACCCCAAATACATACTTTCTTGGCATCATCATCATACAACGTTAATTACGACGACATGGGATTTATAAGCTTCATCTCACTATTTCAACTTGGTATTCGAATTTGAATTTATTTTAAACCTTTAGGAAACTTCGGTTCAGGACGAATATTTCCACTTAGGACACAAGTGGTTTGAGCTTATGTATACTATAGGTCCCATTAGCTATATTTTCCCATTCAGTAGTTAAATTTAGCATACTACGTAAATTTCCTTAGTACTTGATTTCAATTTTAATGCATCATAGTAATGTAAGACACAAAGTTTTTCTTTATAACTATTACATTCAAGTTACTACTGAATTAAGTAAAAGTAAAAAATATCTAATTTCTTCGACAGGGCTCCAAACACTGACTCTAAAAATCAAAATAATTAAAAGTAGCTTGTCTTAACCAAGTGCCCCCACGAAGCCAACAGGTGGAACAACTCACTTCAACACGTATTAGTAGCATTACAAAATTAGCATGCGTTCCAATTATTTGAGTCGTTTTTTAAGTTAAAAAGATGATTTTGGTGTTTTGAATTTATTGAAATGTGTCGTGCAGGAAAATATAGTCACTTTCTCGTCAAGTAACTATGAATATTTATCTTTTCTCCTTGTATTCTGTTCTCAAAAGTTCCGAGTAGGTCATTAGTATATACAACGCAAAACTAGAAATCTCCCTTATTTAAGCATGCGACTAGTATGTTACTAACTTTAGGCGCTACTAGCGCACAAAATTCGTTTGTGAGTACGACTTCACCTAATCAGCTGTTAGTCACTCGTTAGTACAGCGTTAGTCACTCCAAAAATCTTATCAGAATACGGCTGGATATGTTTAAAAGAACAAGGATTTGTCTACTGTATCGCTTGCTAAAGAATATTTGGATACACGTGCAGTAAATCCTGCTCGTTAGGGTATGGCAAGTGTTTAGTGATATCGTTTGTTAATAAAGAGAACAGGGGGGCAAGCGAGCGTCCAGGGTACCTAAATCTAAGTATTGAACAAGTGGCGTAGGACAGACATATTTGGATACACTTTTTTGGAAGGAGTATTGGCGTGCGTAAATTTGCACTGCCAGGTGCGAGTACTGGTTTGTATAATGTTTATGTAATGTATTACTTTGAAAGAAAACTGTACAAAGCACTACGCCATGCTTTACCCTGGCTTAATTGTTTGTTTGATATTAACATTCTAAATGAGCTGGAAAGCCTCTAAGGACATAATCTACAGTTCTTGGTAAATTGCGCTCCGAACTACTCCAACCAAGTATTCAAATATTCGAATCTATGATAAGCCAGAAATAATCGAATATGCGAATAGTCTGAGCTCTAGTTAAAGTTCCATTGTAAGGCTGAGTTAGATCAATGTTGACGTTCCATTGTGAGGTTGAGATTGAAGTTGTATCGTGAGTTGGACGTTTAGTGAAGTCGAGATTGAAGTTGTATCGTGAGTTGGACGTTTAGTGAAGTCGAGATTGAAGTTGTATCGTGAGTTGGACGTTTAGTGAAGTCGAGATTGAAGTTGTATCGTTAGGTTGATGTTCCATCGTGAGAACTGCGTTGATAGAGTCCATCTGAGGATTAGTGAGGGGAGGTGAAGATTCAATCGTGAGGTTTAGGCCCAGTCAGGTCGATGTTGCAGTTACCATGAAGTTGAGAGCGGTCGAACTTGAACTTCCATAGTAAGGTTGAAGTTCAGTACGGTCGAAGTTAATGTTTCATCATGAGGTTGAGAGAGGTCGGAGTTAAAGTTCTATCATGAGGTTGAGTTTGATATTTTATTGTGAAGCTGAGGTTAAAGTCATATCGTGAGTTGAGGTTACTTGAGGTCGAGGAAGTTCCATCGTGAGTTGAGATTGATTACTAATGTATATTATGCACAGATTGGTGTAATATAATGGACCCTGTAGATTTGTACAAGTAGAATTTAAAATAGGTTGGCAACACTGACAAGGGGGGTGATTTGGTACTGCGTGAATCACAATATGTGTCAAATAATAATTATTCAATTTCCAAGGACGTGGTGACAATTTTCAAATATTTTTTTTCAAAAAGGGTAGCAACACTGACAATCGGGGCACAAGATTATAGTTGAACTCCTAATGCACTTGTATGCATAATACCTAATGCACGTAATGCATTTCCGAAGGTAGGTAAAGAAGAAGACGACAATTAACGAAAATTGGTTTTAAGATCAAAATAAAGTACCGGTATGTGAGTGTTTAGAGCACAACTATACGAACAAATCATTGACCTGAAGCTTCCAGTTTTCTTGTACCTCTTTAACACAGAACAACTGTAACATGTGTTGCGAAGCTTTTTAGAAGTGAAATGTGTGGTGCAGTGGTTCCGTCTTGACCTTTCATTCTGACGACTAGGGTTCGATCCCTAGTCAGCGACATATTATTCGACTAAAATGATAGCTGCAACTATTTACAGAACTCAATCAGAGATTCTTCTTCGGTTGGAGAGAGAACAAACATCACTAGCTAGAATCAGAAAGTAAACTGTGTGTTTGCGTTTGTTCTTTAGGATAATAATAAATCAATCTGGTTTCAATGTTTTCATTGATCTTTCTCTATCCTTCTCTTTCTTTCCATGGTTTCGTCAATTCCATTGTTTCTCTTTCTCTCTTACTCATTCCTTCTCCTACACACACTATCCGTCACTGTGTGAGTGTGTGTGCGTTTATTCAATGTCCGCGTATTATTATCAACATTAGTTTATTCGTGTCGTGAGGAAAATGGCCCGTTACTAGCTCAGTCAGGATAAATGGCCGTACTAGAACCTTTCGATTGCTAAGCCAACGCTATAGCAACTGAGCTACGGCCAATCAATCCATCTCGATCTCCATGTCGATCCATCCTCATCGGCATCCATATCCCGATTAACAGAGCGACACTTTATATATATTATACTCGTTGAGTTTGCATCTTATTAATAGCTTTTAGGCACCTATGGATCACTCCGATATAAGGATTTGCGAAATGCGGTAGGGAGTCGGCCAGGTCCATAAATTAAAGGCACCATCGCAGTACATGCCTGGTGTGACTGAGGAAAACACTTGAAAAACCTAAGTCAGAACAGTCAGCATCTGGTATCGAACCGAGGACCTCCCGAATACAAAACCAACGCTCTACAAAGGAAGGTACCGCCGCCCGGAAGAAAGCATGGTCGTTTCGATGTTTATCACGCGCGCACACACACACAAATATGTATCTGGAAAGAGAAAGATCTTAATTACCTCAGATATTTTCCATGTAATGCTCAAAGATCCATCCTTTTATTTCTATATGTTGAATATATAATGACTTAGGCAACCTATGACTTAGCACGCAACATATTTTGTGTATTTTGCTACTAACATCATCTTTGTAACGTAAATAACAACAAAATATCAGAAATTATAAAGCATAAATATCGTGCATCATGTCCCATTTTTAAGAACTGATAGAAATAGACCTTTTCTCTTGTCTTTCATTCATAACGTTAGTGTTCTATGGAATATACGATTCATTAAGAACGAAATAATTACCTAGCAACCATAGGTTTCAAAGTTCATTTTTGTTTCTCCATGTTCGGTAAGGATCTTTTCTATTGGACAATTTAAATTACGCTTTTCACTAGACTTCAACTAGTGGCCCACCTAAAATAAAAATAGTGTTAGGTTTCCTGTTTTGATGTTTGAAATGCGACTTGCTTAAGTATTTTTATTATTTGCTACATACTACAAGAGACCATAAATATCTTTCCAGAATCCAGGACATGTGATAATGTTTTCTGTTGAAGGAAAGAAAATTCCAACCCTTGTTCGCTCACTCTCACACTCTCAAAATCACACTCCGCCCACTCTACCTTTAGTCTTAGAGAAAAATCGTGTATAACGAAGTCAGTTAAACATCATATTGGCCTTGATAGTACAATACGTAACAACATTTTGACCATCCGTAATGCTACTTTAAACTACAAGGTTGCTGTATTGTTAATGTCGTGTGAATAATTTAATGTTCTAATAACAGCAAAACAATACATGAAAGGAGACAAACACTTGTGAAAGGGTTAATAAGAGCGGGCTGTGGTTGCTGATGTAGGTTGACGTTAGTCGGATTTAGAGTAGAGAGGAGCAAGAGGGCGCGCGAGGTGTTAAATCCATATATGCAGTAGCGATTCGTGAGTTTTATAAGGTGTAGGACCTCTAATTCTTCCAACTCGCTTGAGGTTAGTAAACAACCTTCCCTGGCCATCATTTAGCATAATTGGGTTATATTGATTCATATATTATCTAACTTCCATGCCTCAATTGTAGATCACTTACTTCGAATAAACACTGGCGGAGTTGCCCGAGTTCTAATCTCACTTACACTGGCTAACCTGGCAATGTTTTCCTCTGTTTCACCAGACAAATTCGAGAATGGTACCTAGAATATACATGTACGTCCTAGACGCTAGTTTGCCATCCTTCTTTCAGGAAATATGATCGCCACGGTTCGTTATTTCTCCAACATGGAGCAAGCTAAGGCCAAAGCTACAGGATCCCAGTTTATAGAAAATAAACAAAACATTAGGTAATATATAAAAGACAGGTTTTTGGTAGAAAGGGGCAAAGGTCCGTGTGCCGTTTACTTGTACTCTCATATTGAACGTGGGGAAAATCAATACCAAAAGTATAATAAAACATAAAATATGTTGGTAGTGAGAAGGGTCTCAACTGTACTTACAATTTGGAATGTTATTTGACATCTAATTTAAATTCCACTCACAATCGATATTTACTTTCTTTCTGCTGGATAATATTCCACTCGTGAATTTAACAAGTATATCGACTGAGATTCCTACACTGTATATTTTCAGTGTTCACGACGTCAACAAATACACATTTAATAAGATTTACAAGTTTAGAGAAAAGCCCTAATGCATTAAGCGGAACGCAAATAAAGGCAAGCCTGTATGTTATACCTAACTCAAGATAAAAGATATTTTACCCTGTTTCGTGGTTCAGA
Organism: Lepisma saccharinum; assembly: GCA_022664845.1. Taxonomy (NCBI): domain Eukaryota; kingdom Metazoa; phylum Arthropoda; class Insecta; order Zygentoma; family Lepismatidae; genus Lepisma; species Lepisma saccharinum. The sequence goes on along the minus strand of JAGDQP010000511.1, from coordinate 21,853 downwards.
AGTTAACTTCGCGGAGCTGGACTCGGTTGTGAGGAGACACCCAGGTCTTAGCCAAACTTCCAGATTTCCGAGGGGTTTCCTTAGTTACATCAAGCGAATGCCGCTATTGTACCTCATTTAAGGCCTTGTCCGACCCGAATTATAATAGCCTAAAGGTCAGAAATGAAAATTCAAATTAAGTTTCTGACTGCTGTCTACCCTATCACTGCTCCCAGATGAGTGATCGCTAAGTGACTAATTTCTCATACGTGATCAACTTAAACCAAAGGTGTCTGATCAACGCGTGTTACTGTACGAATAACGGTCTTTAGAAGCAAACATATAACGCTACTGTCTACTTTAATATGTCTAGTAAAAAAAAGTGTGTTGTGTTGTGTTCTGCACTATTCTAATCATAAGTTCAGCTCGAATCGGTTTCACTATTTTGAAAATGAAGAGCAGACGTGTGTTAGTTCATTAACATAAAAATTGTGCTTAGTTTGACATTTAAATCTTCTTAAATCTAGTCCGCACTAAATCACAGTAATAATTTAATCGGTTACGTCGATGTCGCTCCCATCACAAAGTGACGTATTCCTCAAAATTTGTCAGTCTTAAGTTAGGACCATCAGAATATAGAATTTTGTGTATACTTTCTTGTCTCGAATCTACGTATTTCAATTATAACCCGTTCAAAAGTTATTAACAAAAATAGGTTACAAGAACATTAACAAGTATATCGAGATACTTTTTTTTCAATTGCTCTCCTGAAAGGTTAAAAAAATGTATACGTCATTTTGTGATGGGGTACGCTATGTGTGGTGTGAAAACGAACTTAAAAGACTCGTTGCTATGGAAAAAGAATTGCAAATAAGATTTTAATATGGCTCTAGCTTCGTTATTAACATCAAATTTCCACCTTCTGGCCAATTGTCAATCACAGTAGCACACACGTTGATTTCACGTTCATAACACTGTTGAATGTTCATCTCTTCAACTGTTTCTTCAACTTGTACTCAACAACTAAACATGGAAATAACGTATCAATGTTGGATGATTCATTAACGTAGTGGACATTCAACGGTCAGTTCAACTTTTATTCAACAATTAAACCTTGAAATAGATATGGAAAGGTAAGATAGTTTCGTAATAGTTTTATATTAAATGCATTTGTATAAGGAAATCACATATATTTTTTGTTAAACTACAGTTATATATTGAAACCACCCTTCTAGACAATGTTTTCCACTAGTTTACTAAGATACAATAAACACATATAATTGAAAAAAAAACGAAAAATGAAAACAACACTAAGGGGGGAGGTTATTTGGTAATAATGGGTTGACTTCATGCATTATATACCAGAAATGCCTCGGTTATGGTGCATGGTTAACCGCGGGAAATTTGAATATAAGAAACTCCTGTTCCGTTGGAAGGAAAGTATTCTTCAGATATTCTATGTCTTCTTCTGTCTTGTTATATGTCTGACTTTAGGATTATGTGTGTTAACCCTTCAAAATATTGTTGTAGGAATATATATATATAATTACATGCGTTATTGTTGGGTAAGGTGACATAATCCATTGGTAGCATGCAACCATTTGTTGAGTACAAATGCTGAAACTAACTGTACGCCTAGTTGTATGTCTATTGTATATTTGTCATGTCTCAGTGAGCATGTATCTTTCTGTAATAAAGCATCTGTAGTCCAGGTGCAACATTAACCCGTTGTTATATGTTTAGATTGATTTATGGAACTAATATAGTTTAGTTGAAATAGCTCTTAGTTCATTCACGTAGCAGGTGGCGCGCAGCTTGTGTTTCGAACTTACTCTACAGAAGTACCCATGGTTTATAATTAGTCCAATGAACATGACACTTACTCGTATAGGGCATATCAATCACCGGATAACAGTATTGGATACCAAGTTTACATGCAGATGTAACGTCCTTAACGTTCCATGAAAATTCAATGTTTTTCTTCTCCTTAATTACCCTATATTAAATCACCCTTTCGGCCAATCATATAAACGCTATGAACTCAAGAAATAAATTTACATATTCATTTTATTCAATAATAAAAACTTTTAAAAAAGTAAATTAAATTAATAAGACATTAAAAGACATCGATTTGAGCTTGGAAAATTGTTAATTCCGCATTTATTTAAACTATAAAGAAATTCAACATGTGTGTGTATGCAAACCTATATCATTTGGAAAGCAAGAGTTGAACTTTGAAATATAAAATATATGTGTGTGTATGTAAAGATTTAAAATATTGTCACGTGACGCTGTGACGTCACTAAATTGAAAGTATATAAATAGTGTATCCCGGGGAAGAGCTCACTTCTCTCTCGGGCTTCGGCCCGAGCAGACCTCTGGTTGCCTCCACGGAGGGAGCCAGAGTAATAAATATGTCAAAGATCTCTTTTGGCATTTTTCTTTCATATTAATATTCCAATTATCTATAATTTCATTTTTATGCTTTATTTTCAATATGTTTTATTCATCTTTATTATTAATTCTCTTTTAAACCTTGTTCTCCAACTGCAGAACGCCTTTAGACAGGCGGGCTGTGGTACCTATTTACCTTGCCCTTTTGGTTGCACGCCTTCAGACAGGCGGGCAATCATTGCTACTGGTGGTCAGTGGTATATAACCTTTCTCTAGTTGCGGTACCGCCTTCAGGCAGGCGGACCAAAGCTATTAACCCATCCTAAAGCAACTAAACGCCTTCAGACAGGCGGTAGTTGTATCCTTGCTTCTTCACGCCTTCAGACAGGCGGGAAGGGGTACTTATCCGTCCTTGGTGTACTGCTCGCCTTCAGACAGGCCGGGCGTATACTACTCATCCGCTCTTGTGAAGTTTCCTTTCCGTATGCCTTCATGTTACTAATTAAGATTTGCCTTTCAGCATAGTATTAGCGTTCGGTGATCCCACACCCCAGAAGCCGTGGCAGAATCTTGGCAGCATATCTGAGAGGCGTCCATTAGATCTCTTCCGGGACTTTACATAATTGGCTCCCAGCGTTTGGGGCCTCATCAGAAGGTGATAGGTCTCCTCCAGGTCCATTACACAGATAATCCATAATGGCCAGGTTGTGCAGTACAATCAGCCATTAGTCAAGAACGTAATTTGTGAGCAAATATGTATTGCTTTTGAAATGGACATCGGAGCTTCTATTAGCGTCTCCGGGTATGATCTATTTCAACTTCATTTTTGACATTTACCTTTAAGACAATGAGAATGTTCATTAAGATGTGCATCTAATAACTTACTTACGGTTTTGGGAGGAGTGCTTTTAAAGATATAATTTGAAAACATGGTGAAAAGTCTACATTTAATTATAGTATCTAATAGTTTTCGTCGCCCAGTACTAGGACAATGGTTGGATAACTTATGGCCAAATTTAAGAACGAAAATGTTCACGGCAAATAGCAGCTTTCAATCAAATAGTATATGTAGCTTGTTCAGCAGCAATGATTTAGAATTTCAAATTATGCAGCAGTATGAATCATTTTTTTCAGGAAACATTTCTCAACCCATTCATGAGTATTCAGTTTACTTAGCAATTAAACCAGACGCTATACGAATTTTCAGGAAAGCATACACTATTCCATTTCATATCCGAAATGCAGTCAAAGAAGAGTTGGATAAATTACAAGCACTAGGTATAATATACCCTATAGATAGTTCAGATTAGGCTACTCCGTAGGTGGTAGTACGAGAAAAGAACACCGACATTCGCCTATGCCTTGACTTAAAGCAGACATTAAATAAGGTAACGGAGAACGACAGGTATATCTACAATTACCAGTTCACCCTGCATATCAAACGTTTTGAGGTATTTCAACTCCTCGGGGAATATATAGGCAAAGACGCTAAGCTGTGCCGCCCAAGTTTTCGAACAATTCATAGACACAATAACGAAAGGAATTCCAGGAATTATTTTACTATTTGGATGACGTTTTGGTATTTGCGAAGAATCATGAAGAATGTTATAAGAGAGTGTAAATCGTTTTTAAATCGGTTCAAACAGGTAAACGTCAAGGTTAGAAAGGAAAGGTGTCAATTTTCAAAAACAGCATTACTTATCTAGGACACGAGATTACTGCCGAAGGAGTTTTAGTTGCACCAGATAAACCTACAACCTACTGTTGATTGTCCACCACCATTTTCAATTCCACAATTAAAGTCTTTTCTAGGAATTGTGGTCTTTTACCACCGACATGTTCCCGTTTTATCTGCCAAGTTGCCTGAGTTATACAAACTTCTAAAAAATGGAGTTCAGTGGGAGTGGTCTGAAAAACAACAGCATTCATTCAATTTAGTCAAAGAATTAATCACTAAAGCTCAAGTTATTCATCCTTTCAACCCAGAAGCAGACATTGAAATCATGACAGATGCTTGTCAAACAGGTGTGGGAGCGGTCTCTTATTTAATAAGGTGGATGGAAAATTGCTAACAGTGTGTTGTGCCTCAGCAACATTAACGACAGCCGAACAAGCGCTCAATTTGAGCGTGAATTTTTTCGGAGTTATCTTTGCAATAAAGAAATTTCTTAAGTACGTATACGGTCGTTCATTCAAAATCTTGACTGATTCATTGCCAGTTAAGTTAATCTTAGAATGGAGAGAAATACCTAATACGACAGCCCCCAGACTTCAACGCTGGACACTCTTTCTAGCAGGTTACGATTTCGACATTACATACAAAGAAAAAAGGATTTGGCAGACTTTTTGTCATTAACATTGCAATGTAAAACAGGAAATAGTGACATTTTACAACAGTGTGTTTTGCAATTAGAAGAAGTTTCTTTATTGTTGCAGGGTACCAAGATATCCTTTTACACAAATTTAAGCAAGGGTGGCCAACAGGGTTAGGCAACGAATACGAAAATACTGATATTAAGTTTTATTTTGCTAACAGGCACAAAATCACATTTTCCGATGGCTGTCTATGGAAAGGTTACAGTATTATTCTGCCACGAAGTTTGCGTTTACGTTATTAAAGGATTTTGCATGAGTAACATACAGGTAAAAATATGGTCTGGCAATTGATAAAAGATTCGGTTTGGTGGCCCAAGCTGGAATCAGATCTCGATGAATTTATACAAAGTTGCAAATCATGTGTGCAAATGAGGAATCGAGTTCCCAAAGATGATTACAGATCATAGCCTAAAACAAATGCTCCATTTCAGAGAGTCACGCGGATTTCGGTCATTGGAAGGGACTCAGTTTCTTACTTTGTATGGATAGTTTTTCCAATATTATTGAAGTCTGGGCAGTCAAATCCACTGGTACGGATAAAGTTTGTTCTCGTTTGGAAGAATTATTTAAATTGTTTGAATATCCAGCGACACTGGTGACTGATAACGGGCCGCCATTTTCTGGACAGCTATTCCAGCGTTATTGTGTTAAGAAGGGCATTGAGTTAGTACATTACACGCCAGGGTACCCTCCTAGCAAGGGTCTGGCGGAGAAAGGAGTAGGCCTATAAATCGTTATAAAGGCTCTTAATAAGAAATACTTGGAAAGTGGTACTATATTAACAGAGTCATTATTCGAAAGTTGGCTACTTGATATTGCGTATGCACATACCAGGTGTATGCATAAGTTTTAGCCGAGTTTTGTGGTAAAGAAAACAAGTAATTTTCAAGAGAAATTAATTTTGTTTTATTCAAAAAATTGGCCATCGGTTTCTACACATTTCGCCCATCTTTCAGGTAATTGATGCATACCATGCCAGAAAAACTGCTTGTCTTTTGCGGCAAACCATTCGTCGAGCCATTTTCCAACGTCTTCGAAATTGCTGAAGTGCTGCTCTGCGAGCGCGTGGCCCATTGATGCAAAGAGGTGATAGCCAGATGGCGCCAGGTCTGGGGAGTACGGCGGGTGCGGAAGGATGTCCCATCCAAGCGATTTCAAGGTGTCTTTCACTGATTTTGCTGTGTGAGACGGCGCATTGTCGTGTAACACAATCACTTTGCTATATCTTCGGGCCCATTCCGGTCGTCTTTCGATCAATGCATGATTTAAATTAATCATTTGTTGGCGATAGCGTTGTGCATTAACGGTTTCGCCGGGCTTCAAGAGTTCATAATACATAATAACGCTCTGGTCCCACCAGACACAAAGTATGGTCTTCTTGCCGAAGCGATTTGGCCTTGGTGTTGAAGGACCGGCTTTGCCATGTGAAAACCACGATTTTTTCTGCTTCGGGGTTTCAAAATAAATCCATTTTTTGTCACCCGTCACAATTCGACACAAAAAGGATTTTCTTTCGTGGCGTTGAAGCAGCATTTCACAAGTGACTTTGCGATTTTCCATTTGACGTTCATTCAAATCGTGTGGGACCCATTTACCCAGTTTATTGATCTTCCCCATTGGTCGTAAACGTCTGCTGATTGTTTCTTGTGACACATTTAATGCTTTTGCCAATTGCTGTTGAGTTTGAGTTGGGTCATCCTCCAATAACACCTGCAATTGCTAGTTTTCGCACTTTTGTGGTCTACCAAAGCGCGCAGTGTCTTTCACATTGAAATCACCACTTTTAAATTGTCGAAACCATGTCTCGCATGTTCTAATCGATGGAGCGTGTTCACCATATATTTCTACCAGCACACGATGACTTTCAACAGCCTTTTTCTTTTGATTAAATAAGGAAAGCAATGCGTGCCGCAAATGCTCTTTTTCAGGCACAATCTTCGACATGATCACTGAACGATAAAACAAAGACGCTAGTGTTTGGCGGACTCAACTTGTGTGTGTTTGTAGTTTAATGTCAGACGAACAAAATGACGTGTGTATCAAATGAATACGCTGCGTACTTTTCGCTGGCGCCATCTCTTAGATAAACCAGAAACTACTTATGCATACACCTGGTAGATGCATGCCAACCAGAGTTATTGGTAAATCTCCTAGTGAGCTACTCTTTACTTACAATCAACGTAATCGTTATTCGTTAATATGCCAAAGAAAGAATAAAATGAAGTCGTCACAAGTTTACAGATATCGTCGTCATATTGGTTCTATTGATGTTTGGGTTCTTAATCACAAAGAGAAGATTCCAACATTGAGGGCACAATCATTCGACAGATAGGTGCAAATATGTTTTTGGTAATGGTGGAAGGTAAGAAACGCGTATACCACAGACATCAACTTCGGTGGAGTAAAGATACTTCATTCAAATCTACAGTGGTAAACTATAATTGGATACCATCCTTACCAGAACCGGACCAGTCAACCGATATAACGCATCAGGTAAATATGTGAATTAGCAATTCGGACAAGCGAAAGCAACGTTGATATTGGTGGCAGGATTTTGTAACTACTTAGGATTGGTGTTTATTACCGGAGAGTGGGAGGAAGCTCTGGTGCATGGCTAACCACGGGAAATTTGAATAAAAGAAACTCCTGTTCCGTTGGAAGGAGAGTATTATTCAGATATTCTATGTCTTCCTCTTAGTGATGTCTTGTTATGTTTGACTTTAGGATTATGTGTGTTAACCCTTCAGTAGATTGTTGTTAGAAAATATATATAAGATGACATAATCCATGGGAAGCATGCAACCATTTGTTGAGTAAAAATACTGAAACTAACTGCGCGTCTAGTTGTATGTCTACATGTCATGTGTCAGTGAGCATGTATCTTTCTGTAATAAAGCATCTATAGTCCAGGTGGAAAATTAACCAGTTGTTATATATTTAGATTGATTTACAGAACTAATATAGTTCTTAATTCATTCACGTAGCATTCTCCAACAAAATGTATATGGAACTCATTAGACGATTTATCACAACAGTTGTGACGCACGAACAAGGTTATATTCTCGTCAATGTCCTGTACCTGACAATTTTCATGAAATGGTTTCATGAAAAACTGCACTGAATCCAGTTTGTATCCGTCTGAGTTTTGAGATCTTGTGAATATGAAAATTTACATTTTGTACACATCCAGACATCATCATCCTTGTGAAGTGACGTTCACTTCCGAAAGTCCTGGACAAAATTAATCTGCTTATTAGTTTTAGATAAGTCTCACAATCTTAAAATTGACTGAAACACCATAAGATCTGTGCTAAAACACTGATGTAGTTTTAAAATTTTCTGCCCTTGAAAAAATAGTACAGATTCTTGTGCCCAGAATGGTATACAGAGAACAAAAATTCCACGGATTTCACTTATTATTAACGTACCCGTAAATAACAACACAACATTTTTGCTAGGTTTCTTACCATTGACTGATCATTGTTAAAGATAGAACACGGTACAGATAGTAGATTGAAAATAGGTTGCATGCCAAGGAGCTTGAAATGCTAATACAGAAACCTCGAGGTAGCTCCGAAAGGGAACGGACTTTTCGTTGACAGGTCTCGTTAAAATTATCACCGATTAACCTATATCACCAAATAACCTTTCCTTGCCCTATAACAGTTGGATGAACCTTTGAAGAAACAGGCAGTGAACGGTTTAACTTTTATTTAACAATAAACATTGAAATAGCGTATAGTTGTTGAATGACCGTTGAAGAAGCGGACATTCAACAATGTTATTAACTTAAAATCATAGTTTTTGTATTGTGTTACTGAAGATATCATGATTGTATTATATTATTATTCACAATAAAATATAAGGAGAAAAAGATATGTATGCAGGTTTCTGGGCATTCTCCTCAGCAGTCTCTTGGAGTCAGGGGACCAAACTATCTCCTAACTGACCACGAGTAAGTAAATGCATCTATTGAAGATGCAGGCAATCAGTAAAAGTATATATGTTTACTTTCAAACCTCAATTTTCTTCCATCAGTATTCTGAAAATTGAGCTCCTTTCGGAAATATTCCCATACTACACGTACTTTTCGCAGCTTCAACGGATCAATAAGTCGAACCCACTCTTGAACACTTACTTTGAGTACTCTAAGATGGATTACTTCCGCTGTCTGGCATCTAAAAGAGAGAAAGAGAAAAAGAAGAGAATTTCCGTAGCTGAGAAACTTTCCTTCAGAAGGAAGAAAATCTGTTCATATTTCTGAGCCAAATAGTGTCTTGGAATTCAAGGATAAATTTAGAAAAGAATGTGTAAAATGTATTTGGAAATGCAGTACATTTAGTATGTCGTGTATCATATTTCGGTGATTCTCAAAATATTTGTGGTTTTTCTTTTCAGACTGTAAAATAATTATTTTAGACATAGTATTGAAATTTCATATGATAGCCCCATAGCTTGTGGGATGACAAGTAAATTTCATATAACTTAACTGTATCACAAATATATGGATTAATAATGGATTACGAACATATGTGTGTTCGTAATCGTTTTTTTATTAACAACCTGATTCAATCAATAATTCTTACAAGTCGAGTATTAATAATGATTGATTTTTTTTAGTTAAATTTACTCATTGATATACTTTTATACACAACAAGCAGTAAGAGTATTGCTGCACGATCCTGGTTGTCCTAATTCTGTATATTCGCCGCAGATGTAATTAGTATTGAGCAATTGCAAGCCCATTATATGTTCTACGCGTTTCGCTGATAATTTCTTTGGCTTCCAGAATCTTTCATTACTGAAAGTATTTTGAGAGATTGTTGTGAATACCTTGTCAAGATAATTATATATAATTATCACTTAATTTTCCTTTCTGTATTTGCTGTACTCCGATAATTTAGTTTCATTGGTTAGCATAATAGTTGCGGACTAAATACGAACAAATTAGCGTAAATGATAGTTAACTACAATGAGAGGGCGAACAATTAATTGCAACATGAAAATGAAATACACACCTAATGTTAATCGTAGGAAGCGTCTAATTATTTACATTATTATCTCTATTGCCAAGGTTGGAGGATCTTTGGGTCATTATCTTGTCTTGTCTTGTCCTTTTATATTCTTAGCGCTAAGAATTATAAGCGATATTGAGAAAAAGGAAAGATAATGTGCATGTGTATTTCGCACTCGTTTGCTTACATACAAAATATATATTTCGGTTGATTTTTAAACCATACTTTTGAAAAAAGTCCTTAGAATCTTCAGTATTTAAGAACATTGTTTAATTTTGCAGGAAAAATTTCCATTTGTGTTCAGTGCGTAAGTACTTTATAAATGGTGTAATATATACCGGTATGTGGAAATATATGGATGTAAAGTAATTAACAGTCAACAACTGATTAGATGAAAAGTACGGACATTTAGTTAATTTTTGCAACGTACGGTACGGACCAGGGTTTTCGCAAGGATTTTCAGTTTAGGGGTGTAAAGTCAAAATTGGGAGAGTGTAAGCGAAAGTTTGTACGGTTTCTGTCCATATTTCACAGCAAAAAAATTAAGGTAGGGGGTGTTGTTGAAACTTTGGGTGGTAAATACACACCCCACAGTGGGGTCTGGCGGAATCACTGGTTCGGACACGGACAAAGACTTTAAAATACAGACAGTCCGTACAAAATACAGACGTATGGTAATCATATAAATGGCAAACTTTTTGAGAGCATGTTTTGGAAGGTTTGTCTCGGATTTTGATATTTTGAATTTGGTCACACTATTGTGGTATACATTGCTCAGAAATGAAACTGTATTACTTAAAGGGTACATCAGTACACAGTAGTCTTAATATGAAAAATCACAATATGTTTGAGAGACTCAGTGGGAAAAGGCCCAAACCATATCTCAATGAGAACTGACTTTTTACTTCAGATAGGCAGTTTTGCCATATAGTGTCTCATCCCGTAATGACTGTGCCTATGGCATGTGGTTTTTGTTACTAAATTGAATACCATAGCCACAGTCATTATTGATGAAGATGCTAGATTCCATAAGCGATCTCTCTGAAGTAAATAGCCAGTTTTCATTGGGATGTGGCATGTGCCCTTATTTCACTGGGACACTCAATTCTGACATGAAACTAATATTTCTACCTACAAGAAACATTAAATGTATATTATTTTTACTACTATTACATGAGAAATTAAATTTTATTATCATTTGAAATTTTTTAACAATTTCATACATGTTTTGAAATATACCAAGATCTCTTAAATCTTGTTTTCCCTAGAGCTTTCTTGGAGCTGACTTGAGCTGATAGGAGATGAGCGATCGCCTATTTCTAGTACACTTTTTCACTGTACATCCAATATCTAATCCTAGTTTCCTATGGCACAAAATTGCCAACTCATGAAGTTTGATCACCACGCCAAATTTGGAACCTGATACTACATCACTTTAAATATCTTAGTCATCAACACCTTAAAATATGTATTTTTAACTATGTTCAAACCAGGGAACAGAAAAAACAGACCTCTTCTCTTCAGCTGCAACTAGGGTGACCACCTTTTACTTTTGGCCAACCCGGAGAAACGGAGATTAAGAAAAAAGAAAGAAAGCGGGGTGTGGGGAAGAGCAGAGTCCCAGCAGGAAGTCGAGGGTCCCCAGTACTAGGGCTAGAGAGAGGGTGTAGGGGACGAGAATCCAAGCGAGTATTTCATTTTTAGATTAATTTTAATAGTTTTACCGGACAGAACAAAAATTGCAGATCAAATGCGTACATTGTTACGAGTAAACGCATGCATAATTAATGCGAACATCAAATAACGATTTGCTAATATTTCAGTTAAGTTTAATATGTCAAGGTACAATAATTACATACTATAATCATTAGTAGTATTTAAGTAAACTTGTACTTATATTTTTTGTTGTTTTAACAGCATGTTAGTAGTATACGCTGAATTCTTGGCACGACATATTGCAGTTCAGTTTGGTACATAGTTCCGCTTTGACTAGGTACACCCGCATTCTGTTTCGTTCGCCTGTCCATAAATTTGACATGAGAGAAAAAAACACGTTCTACGTAAGTGTTGCTTACAGGAATGGACAGTACTTTCGCGACAAGTTTGTAAAGTTGAAAAAAATCCGAGTTTTTGAAAATTTTCGCCCAGACTTCACCGACATGTATTTGTGAAGGTATCATCATCAAATTTTCCCAGAACTTTATTTAAAAGTGTAACCTTATCGTAGAGATCATCTTCGTTAACATCTACTTTGCAAGATTCGGCTGCTGTAATAACTGCAATGAACTGAATCGGTCGTTTCACTTGATTCAAGATGGTGATTACTGAAAAATGCTTGAAAGGAATTTCATAATTGTGGTACTTCTTTAAGTACGCCAATGCTCTTCGATAAACTTCAGTCACCTCGTAGATAAATTTACGCCTTTCAGTATCCTTAACGTGTTTTAAGGAAGATGTTGCCTTGCTGCCAAAGGACTTATCTTTTAACCGACTTTCCAACTTCACGCGTAGTTCTTTGCGTTTGTGCAATCATGACACCGTGCATAGTACACTACCCTAATAACCATTAGTGCTTTATTCAGATTTTGGACAGAATGGTTAAAAGTGTGTTGTCACGCGCACTCTGAGAATTACTCCAATTTCTGGTTCCCATGCGGCTTAGCTTGTTTTTCCGTTCGTTGGACAGCATGAAACGGTGGAAGATGTTTTTAATAATTATTTCAGTAACTGAAGTCAAAATTAATCCTGTCAATTTATGTTTTTCTTTAATAGTTATTTATCGGCATTAAGATGTGATAATATTGAAAACTTGTACAACAAGTACAACCCGGAGAAATCGTTCCAAAACCCGGAGCCCGGAGATAAGCTGTTCAAACCCGGAGACTCCGGGTCAAACCCGGAGAGGTGGTCACCCTAGCTGCAACTCACCCAAGATAAGATCCAACTAACATTGAAATTATCTTTTGACGTCACTCGTATCCTGCGAGATGCGTACTTTAACGTGTACTACCTTCTGTTACATATGTTATCTCCCCACTCAATTGTATAAACTCACTTTTGGATTTAATGACATTTTTTGTAACTATAAATTTTTGATGCTGAATATTTTGATTTATTCAAAGTGTTGTGATAAGAATTAACTAATTTAAAAATGTTGAACGAATTATTATTTTGAACGATATAACATAAACCAAAGACGTTTTAACTACAAGAAGTGTTATATAAAAGACATACAAACATAATAGAAAACCTCTTTAGAAATACATCTAATTTTGAGTGTAATATCTATGTTCAGAGAAACGAATCTATATGATCATAGTCGAAAATTTTGTATATAAGCAATATTTCTCTGTAAATAGTTGAGTATGCTTCGGCCCAAGCAACTTCTAGTACCACTTCAAACAGTGGGATAGAAAATAAATTTAAGCATGTGGAGTTTTAATGTATTCTTTGATATACCTACACCTTCATCGTACATGCTAGATAGTGTTAGTTTCCGCCGCCCACTTGAATAGTTAGAGACACGACCCTCAGCATCTACCTGGACAACCATATGCGGAGGCCGACAACAAGCCCACGACGCATATGTGTTCGCATATTACATAATAACCCTGGGATTAAAAACAACTAAATTTATTTGAAGCAGCAATTAAATACCGAAACTGAGCTAGCACACCATTATACCATTACAATCCTTACCTATAACTTCAACACTGTAAGCATTTCCATTTTCATTTCATTCAAGGAAGTTGTGATTTCCGATACTGGAGAACGACTCCAGGTGCTTTGAATATGACCCACAAATGCTTGACCACTATCTTGGTCGACCCCGGGATGGATTATTCGTGGTTGATAAGAAATATTATTGTTTTCAAACTGTAGCGGTTCATGTTCCTGTATGTTTCGTCTATTGTACATTACTGCTGTACTTTTTGCAGTGTTGATTTGTAGCCTTCAGCGTCGACACCATTACTGGTACGAAGTATCATTCTTCCATGTAGCGTTGACAATGAGAGAAGGAATAGCTCACCGCAAAGAAGGACTTATATATCACTTCCTGTGTGCAGATAGCGTTTAATGTTCGACGCCATGTATCAGGCATTTCTTTCTTTATTTTCACCTATTCATAATAACGTACGACTCGGGGAAAATATTACCAACAACGCTTACTTATTTATTAATTTATTAACAAGGACCCAGATACAACAGTAACAGTTATTTTACACCGTTTTATCAAACAGTTAAACAGAAACAATCAATACAAAAAGAAATAATGGCACCAAAACATATTCAAGAACAGAAACATTATCTCAACTTAAATCAGATATCAATCTAGTCACTTCTTGAAAGAAGGTTCACTTAAGGACATTTTGTGAAGTGACAACTAAATATACTAAGCATCAAAACGACTGCTTACTACTATGTTAACATCTAACCGATAGGAACGTTTTAGCTGTATATTCATGAAAGATTTAAACCGAATTCTAATGTGTGCAAAGTAGGCGGTCTTTGTATTTCCCTGTTCAGAAATGCTCTCTCTAGTGTACTTTCTAAATAACAAATATTAACTAAAGATTGCTATAGAAATAATATCATAAGATGACATAATCCGATGATCTTGTTTGAAGAGATGAAATCTATAACTATTTTTATGTTAGGTCAGTGAGCGGAGTCTTTTCTAATTTTAATCTTCGATTGCTGTCTGAACTTCTTCTCTTCACCCTGTACCACAAAATTTTATTTAAGGCTTCTAGGCATATTTGGCTCAGGCCGAAACCACATATATATTCTCTTCACGAGGTCCTTTGAGTTTCCGAACTTACTATTTTTTACATTCCTTGAAACTGAAGGCGCAGGCATTCAATCCGATAGCGACAGTAACTTCCCATATTTATTTGTAATGATTTTTCATGACAGAAGCATGGGCTGTCTTACCTCGATCGCATGCTTCACAGGCAGGATCATCTTACTCCAACATGCATTCCCCTTTGAAGTCGCCACTGGTCCTGATATGTGTATAGCCTCTGCAGAAAATGCAGTGATATTGAATACTATAGTTAGTAATGATTCTAATAATATGCTTCTGTTTTCCAAGATTACCAAAGTCTATGTTTTACAAAGCTACTAAGAAACTCTGATTTTAGATCAGACCAAAAATTCATCTTAAATTTTACACATGTCTTTGCATTTGTGAACGATGTGTCCTTCTCACGTGATACTGCAACCCCCTCTCTTGAAGTCCATTTGCAGTAGAGACATCTGACGGCGAAATCGTTAAATACAGTTACTTGAATACTATCATTCATGAGTAAAGGTACCATGAGTGTCAAATCTTCGCACAGTAGGGCGTCTTTGAACAAATGACTCTACAATGTTTTTCATAAAATAGTTAAATGCCAGAGCAAAATCAAGACAGTTTGAAACTTTGTTATACTGAGAAGACAACCTGATAAATATAGAACGCAACGAAGCAAACACCTCGTCACTGTAAGTGAATCTTACTGAAACTAAAAACAAAAAACAATCGTTAACAATATTATCAATTCTGATGTGCATTAACTATTTCATACAGGTATTTGAAGTCATGCAAATATATAGATGCTAAAGGAAGTTTAATATTAAGGATTTCTAAGAGTTAGTGCTTGCTGTAATTGTGCGTGGGTTTGACATTAAAGCAAACGATAGTTAGGAAAAAGTCCAAAACTCGGTTACACATCACTGTGGGAGACGCCATACCCCAATAAGAAATTAGTATTCAAGATCCGTAAGTAAATCTTGTAAAAACAACTGTGCTGTAGGATCTTTTAAATGAACTATTATATACAGTAAACTTAGAATTTTCATATTAATATTGAAGAGTGAAAAGTATGTGACTGGACCGGGGATCGAACCCAGGACTTTTGGGTTACCGTCCCAATGCGCTTGTTTTTTTTGTTTTTTTTTTTGTAGCCATAGTAATTTGACTTTGCCTTAAGTCGACGAGAATACTGAGATCTTTAAAGACTAGTTCTGAGCAGCGTTAATCTTGAGCTATTTACCGTACTGCGAAGACAAAAATAAAATATCCGACTGCATTTGCATTATATCATCAAGAGTTTTAATTTCTCTGTAATGTTTCAGTCATCAGCATACACAAGAATGTTGCTCGGAGATTCAATGTATTGGCCTATAAGGTCATTCATAAAAAGGGCGACAAGGAAGGGTCCAAGGACGGAATCCTGTGGTACTCCAGATGAAATAGCACCAGACAGAAAAGCAGTGCCTGTCGGCCACCTAAATAATAGATAATTTAATAAATGAACGTGAATGTTAAACCTGTGAGACAGCTTATGTAACAAGTGACTACAACTAATCGAGTTAACTGTTTTGTGAGGTCAAATATATGGTACAAAGTTGAGTATTATTAGACAGGCAACTAATGACGTGTGGCTAGAGAATAGACAGATTGGTTAGGCATGAACTATCAGAAGAAATCTATACTGACGTAAGCAGGATCAGTATATGGCAAAGTGAAGTGAAGTGTACAAGGAAAGAAGGGGGTATGTGGAGTTCTTAAAAAATTGAGTTTGCACCAAGAACAACTACTACGCAATAACAGCTAACGCCTCAGAAAGTTTCAACCCAAAAGCGTAAATAATCACCAAGTTATAGCGGTTTTAAGAATCTGAAATACATGAAGTAAATGGGAGAGATAGATTTTAACATGCATTTTACGAGAAATCACCTTTCATACGCACATCTTCTTCTTTACCTCTACTCTTCAATTTGAATAGTATTTATGAACTATCTTTTCACAGATGATGGACAACACTGAAAGAAGGAATATGAGCATGTAGTTAGTATCCTTACTTTTGTTAGATGACTTTGGAATGGGTACAATATTGGCCTTCTTCCATATAGAGAGGGAGGAAGCTTCTGAAAAAAAAAACTTATGCAAAAGAATAATGTAAATAAGTAGTTATTCTTTAGAAAAACTGCAGGAATAGAACGATAGCTGGAGGCTCTGTGGTGTGAAAGGGATAACAACATGCTGTAAATTTAAGATGTATTTGTATTGATGGTTGCCAGGGACCCATTTGTTACAAATCGGACATCTGGAAGGGTAGTAGTATTGATCTGTTGGCAACTGAGCATTGATAAATCTCAACGCACAAATACGTATTATCAGACCCAATAGGAGTTAAATTAGTGTATGTCATTTTTCAATGAGAGGTGTCCATTATTGAAGTTCTGATTAATTAGTTATCGAAACATTTTTGGATTGCTACAATTTCTACTTGTCATGCCCTGTATGTATTCGTTATATCTTATTCGTAAAATATTTATATTTGAGTTCCTGAGTTGTCTTAAGTTGTGATACGTATTTTCATTTGTAATTTTTTTTCACAATTCCTAGGCTCTTTTCTTATTGTAAAAGGCTGCCTTAACTTTATGCTCAAACAAGTAAGGATATTTAGACGAATGACTTTTATGAAGAACCTAATTTCGCATGACAGCCAGCAAAACTTCAATCAACGTATTAACGTAGCAATCTGAATGTCACCAGATGAGAAAAAGCTCCATGGGAAAAGTTCAACTACTTGACGAACAACAGTTCTGTAACCCACTTAAATAAGTTTCAGCTAGTTTTAACTCTAGTTTGCATTATTATTTCTCTTAATTCATTCATGCAGTAGTTAGAAATTGTAGAACAATAAACAGGTAGTTGTGATTTACTCGGAGACTGTTTTCGAGCGAAGCTGGTGACAACGATATTTAGGTGTTAGGTATGTCAATGAGCTTCCAATTCTCATAATTAATCATCGATATTGAATACAGCCAGATGTAACCTCACCGAGCGGCCCAGTTTAGAGCACGGAGATACGTTCATTCTCCAAAAGAAAAGCATTATATTACACCTGCTTTTTGACTCACTAAGATAGACTAATATGATCCATCCTCAACAATAATCTATAGATAATAACACCGTATGTGTCAATTCAATCATGTATTCCCAGTCACATTGCATGAGAATGCCAGCCACTTGCATTAGATCTGTTAGCCGCCTGATCGAAGGTCAATGTCAACTGATCACAGACATCCGTTCCTCATTGAATTTCCCTTAAGAATGTGCCTAAAACCAATTTTCTGCCTTCGGTTTTGTCCCGATCTAAGAAACTCTTTTCTGCTAGATTCCATCAAAGTTCGTCAACTCTTGCACAACCTGTAATGCGAATGATCAAATCAATACTTCTTATAAAACATAACTTTCCCCTGTACCTTCCTCAAGTCTTACTTGAACCTCTGTTCAATTAAGATCAATCTCTGCCGCCGTTGTTTCGATATTTCAAACTGACAGGTCGTCTAAGTTCTAAATTCAGTTTCACTGCAGATTCGGACACTGTTATTTCTCGCCATAAAAGTTTGGCTTTGTACAGTTTTGGACTTAAGTTATTATCTTTAGAAATTCGGAAGTGTGATTCAGTAGTAGCGAGTTTTGAACATTAGTCAATTGTTGTAATATGAGAGTTGGTTAATGTTAGTTTGAGGTTTGGCAACACTGTTCAGTTTTAGCTTTTGTTTTTAGTCGTTGTCAAGTAAACAGTCGACAATTGAATATTATGTTTGATACTAGTTTTATATATACGCGCTTGTACGTTTTGCTATTTAGTTATGTGTCGTGAAGTCAACAATAAATAGAATGAAATATCGTATAGAATCCCTGCTCAACATTTGTTCTTTGGATATAATTAATTGAAAGATAAAGCATCTACCACCAATAATATTTCATATTTTATTGATTTATATCAATTGGCGCAGTCGGTAGGACAGCCCCCTTGGACAGCCAGGTGAATAACAAGTTTTTATGAACATCTCTAACTAATTGTGTCCATGCCATTGGACAAGTTTGCTGCTATGATAAATAGACTATGTACGGAAAGTGTCTCTGCGTGATTCAAAAGTTAATTATTGTTTTCGATTCCCGTTCGATTCCCGTCAAATTTTGCATCTTCAGATTCCACCAACTGTTTCGGAGAGGTGAGTGAGTGTCTTTTATTAGTCTTATTTGGGTAAGGATTGCACCTAATTTGAGAATAATGCGTTGTCGTAGTTTCATTGATATATTGATGAAATTAGCTGAAATTTTTGTACATATCAGTCGTCAGAGGGCGAAGACAGAATTTGCGCACATCTTCATTACCCCAAGAGAAATTAAACTGTTTCCTTATCCCGTAAAACAATCCATGAATGCCAACGAGTAAGCCAGTGTTATAAAACTTTGAGTCTCAAAATAAGAAGGTATAAAGCAAGGTACTTGGTACCTAGCTATCTACCTCATGAATTGTGCTCTCCAGAAGTCATCATCCATTGTTCATTAACAGCTGGAACCAAATGAATCTTTAACATGGTGTCGGTTTTTAGCCGGAAATTGATTCAAAATGTAAAGATCCCTAGTCTTAAGTTTTGGATCCGGTTCGGGACAGTGTTCGTGTACTTCTCTTTTGTATTAAAATTGTGTCAAATTTTATTTTCGCTAACCTTTTGCTTATGTAAAATTAACATCAGCCACCTTCCCCTTTTGTTTGTAATCAACCGCTTAATTCAATTCCCAAATTTGTTACATTCATGCAATGTAGATTTTCCTCAAAGTTACATCGTTCCAACATGGAAGCAAAAACAGTAGATTTAGAACAGTTTGTAGGATCAGTCATGATTTATATTGATTATTGCCCCAATATTGAGTCAATCAAGCGACTCATGGTCTAATGCGAGCATATTTCTATAGGTAGCAATACCGTAAGCGATCAAAGATGATAACACATAATCTTAATTGCTATTATTTAGTGGTTAACCAGGCCACGAATAAAATTATCTATGAATAATGAATTGTTCTTATCTTTCGGTTCACTATATTTGTAGTCGATAGAAGCAATGGCAAGATTACGCAAAAGAGTATTTATTACCTCACCGTGTGAACCGTGAACCTTACAAGTGAACTTTAACAGTCAATAAAAGTTAAATTGGACAGTTCCCATGAGGTCGCGAAATACACCCAAATCAAGTTGATGGGGCAGAAAAAGTTCAATTTTTTTCTTCCATCGTGGTTAGAATGTCACAATATATGTACATGTAAATTTTGGCCACTTGAGCGCAATTATTTTGGGAGATATCGATCATATTATAATCAGATTCTTGTTTCCGAAGAGTAGAGAAAAAGTATGGAAATAACCTTTATATTCGTAAAATGCTGAAGGAAATGGAAATCAAATTCGTATTAATGTGTACTTGTTGAAAGATGCTACCTGTTGGAGGGTACGTTCTTCACGGCCACCGTCTTGAAGTCCGCCATATTGAATCTCGATTGGTTTTCTTAAACGGGAAGAGAATCACGTAATATGTCATTCTGGGCCAGAATTTTTTGGGAAACACGTTTCTGAAGTCAGTTTTGCCGTAAATGTATTATTGTGACAAATAATGGTGTGTGACATTAGTATGGGTAATGATGCAATACATTAAAACAATATTTTGCTTTGAAAGAACGAAGGAATTGTAAACTAAATGCATACAAATGCATAACAATATAATCAGGAACAATTTGTCTGCATCAACATGCACGGCAGTGCATGAGCCAAGATCTTAACGTCAGAAAACGTCAGCACTGCCAGAAGAATGTTATACAGGAACAAGAGTTTATGGCAAAATCGACGATTAGGGGGCCCCGTAAGAAAAAAGATGTTAAAGATAGGAATATGAGCTTTTGCCGTTAAGGAGATATGGTAAATATGTGCAGATGTACAAAATTTCATATTCGTATCTCAAACTATGTTCTAGTTGTGGACCCTTGAAATTGCACATTTTAGGCTAACTGACTCACTCATTCACTCACTCACTCACTCACTGACTGACTGACTCACTCATCATATTGTTCAGGGTGTTTGGAGTAAGCTAGAAACATGAAATTTGATATGAAGGTACAGGATGATAAGTAGATAAAGGAAAAATTCCAAAATTTTGAAAAGGTCGCCATCTTGGATTCAAAATGGCCACAGAACCTAAAATTTCAAAGAATACACAGCCTAAACGACTAAAGATAGAACAGTGAAATTTGGTATGAAGCTACATCATTGATAGCAAATTAAGAAAACTTTTCAAAAATTTGAAAAAGTCGCCATTTTAGATTCAAAATGGCCGCCAAGCCTAAATTTTAACGAATACACAGCCTAAACGGCTGCCGCTAGAATAATGAAATTTAGTTTGACTGTACAACATTATTAGTAGATTATGAAAATATTACAAAATATCTCTAAAGACGCCATCTTGGATCCAAAATGGCGGGCGTCATAAATCCATTTTCCACCTGCTTGAGCCAGAGATACGAAATTTTTCATAATGATGTAATATCAAGAGTAGTTTAGGAAAACATAACAACGTTTTAAAAAATTCACCATCTTTGATTCAAAATGGCAGCTGAAATACCATTTTTCACATCGTTCGAGATAGAGAAATGAAATTTGGTATAACAGTGTATCATCACGAGCATGTCAAGAAAATATAAGAAAACGTTAAAAATGTGTCCATCTTTTATCCAAAATGCCCGCCTAAGCCCCACTTTATAACGACTGAAGCTAGAGAAACGAAATTTGGTATGAAGGTGTACCATTACGAGTAGGTTAGAATAAATTCGGCTCGTCTCCCCTACTAGGTTACAGTTCCCAGCTGGAGCCTGATTGCAATAAAGGGGTGCGCCCCAGCGAGGCCATCTTGGAATTCTGGGGGCAGCGCCCCAATGAGGCGAAGCGAGTATATACATTACACAAGTGTAAAAAGCTGCGAAATACGAGCAAAAGCACCAGGGGTGCAAACTGTCCAGTCAACTCCTTCAACCTTAAAAAGTGGTGAAATGGAATATGGATGAGCCTAGTTCCTCGTGCCAACTTCCAATACTCCTGCGTGTCCCACCAAGTTTTACTCGTCATAAACGTTAGCATTGCCAGGAGCATGTTATACAGGCAGAATGTGGACGTTCCCCCATTCGGACGCAGCGCTCTGGAGTATGAGGGGATATCTGCATCATGTGGCGCAGTGCACTGCAGATTCTGGTTGTGATA
>JAGDQP010000510.1:137928-158293 GCA_022664845.1 Lepisma saccharinum | reverse complement strand
GCTCGAAGAGGATAGTGCAGATTTCATTCTTCAATTGGATGGTGCCCCTCCGCATTACCATGGCAGCGTTCGGGATCATCTCAATGAGGCATTGCCACAGCGCTGGATAGGCCGTGCATCTCCGGAGGATCGAGTTCTCATTCGTTGGCCACCTCGTTCCCCCTGACCCCGTGTGATTTCTTTTTGTGGGGTTTCATAAAGGATCGTGTTTACGTACCACCACTTCTAACAACATTGGGTGACCTTCGCGCCCGCATCACAGCAGCCATTCCAGAGATTGACCGTGACACACTACACAAGGTTTGGCAGGAGATAGATTATCGGCTTGATGTGTGTCGCGTTACGCGAGGTGCTCACATAGAGCACTTGTGATGTGACTGAAAAAACTTTGAGAGTTACCCTTCTTACCACATGTATTACATTCAGATATGTTCATTATATTTCACAAAATAAATTTATGAAATCGGGTACATCATTTTGACTTACCCTGTATTATATTGTTACACCAAATGCAAAAGTAGACAAATATTTATCATTTTTAATGTATTTGAATCTCTTGGATACTTCTTTACAATAAATGTCACTATTGTAGGCGATTTTAATTTGCCGCAAATTAGTGATTCCACGTTTGATCTTAATGGCGGTAAATGTTACGGAATGAATGCTTTCTAATTTTCTTAATATGTATAAGACTTATATTAAGTAAATAACGTGGAGAACGCCGACGGAAGGACACTTGATTACTGTTAACAAACTTACAAGATCAGATAAAATTAATCTAAGATATTCTCCTTTTGTCGAGCTTGATATACATCATTAAGCATTACCCTTCGAAGTAAAGTTGAAAAATGAAACAAACACAATTAAAAATGAATGTACATCGAAATATGACTTTAAAAGAGCTCACTTTTTAAAACTATATACAATGCTTCGGGATGAGAAGTTAAAAATTCTACCAAGTTACGAAAATGTGGATAACGCCGTTGACTATCTTTACTCCATACTGGATTAAATTATTATGATTGCTGATCCTGAAGTGATATATTTTCTTAGTAATAAATATCAATGGTGGCTGGACAATAATATTATTACATTAATCAAACTAAAGGAGGTTCATAGGAAGCGGCTGAAATACTCAGACTATGACAGAACTATGTTTAAACAATCAACCCTTTCCGGACGGGCTTGAAAATGTCCTTTTTAACCCTGAAAACGGTGATTTTTTGGTGTTTAAAAAAAATCATAGAACAAAATCGTTTTGTGTTGCCAACATTTATTATACTCCTCTTTAATCTACAGATCTTCCTCTGTTCAAAAAATGTATAATATGTACTATCTTACAAAAAATTATATTATTTGTGATCAACTTTCTTTAACCATTTTTTGAAAAGATAAAAAAATCAGGACACTATGATTTCCAATATGCAATATAGAAATAATCGAGGAAAAATCGCATAACATAATATATATCCTTTGAATTTTCCTTAAAAGATTCTAATTTGTCCGGAAATCTACAGGAAATACTAGTAAAACAATATACTCGTATTCAGTATTGTATAAGAAGCCTAAGAATTGTAAAGAAAGAAAAAAGTATTCTTTACAAGTCAGTATTTCCTTTTCATGAAGTGACATCTACTTGAAATGATCCGCATGGTATGCAAAGTTATTATTTAATCACAATTTACGAAAAAAAAAAAATAGTTTTTGCAACATCGTTTCTTTACAACTATTACGCATTATGAATAAACATTACGTCCAACATCATTTATGTCTTCTTCGAAATGAAGAACAATTACTAATTTCGAATTCTGAATGACGATCCTCTGCAAGAATTTTAAACATTCTCACCTAAATTGCTGACCGACCTTCATTTCCCTAGCTCAAACGACTGCTCAACATACTTCCAGCTCAGTAAAAAGAAGCCTTTGCTGCAAAAGGAACAGCACATCCAGTCTATCTAAAAGTTGTATACTTAAACAAGTGATTACAATGCACAAGCACAAAAGACGTGGTACAAAATTAGCCAATGGTTCATTCACAATGAAAGAGAATAGCTTATGTCACCCTATGTCAGTCGCACGTCCGAAAAGTGTTAAAAAGCCAATTAAAGAGAATGATTAATAATGTCTATGTTAAATATATTAATAATATCGAACAAAATTTGAAATGTGATGTAAAATCTCCTTGGGATTTAGTAGGTAGCAGAAGAGGAAATACAAAATCTGGGAACACGGTTATGAAATATGGAAATAATACATTGGATACAAATGATGATACTGCTAATGGTTTTGCAAGTCTTTTATAAATCAGTCTATGAAACTTCTTCAAATGATTCAAGAAAATCAAGACAATGAAGAAGTACTAGTCCCTTATACTTCACCACTAGCTCGGATTACATATAATGAGTATAGAATTATGTTAAGAAATTAAAGCCCAAAAGAGCTAATAGTCCTGATGGAATACCATCGTACGAATTTCAAGCTTGGCTGAAGTGTTAATGTATAATTTTAATCTTGATTATAAAATCTATGTCTTTTCCTTCCTTTTGGAAGGTAAGAAAAATTTCGGCTCTTTCAAAAGTGGTGGTAGTGACAATATTGAGAACTAGAGGCCTGTTAACACTAGTATATGCTGTATAATCTTCCCTCAAATATACTAGAATACATTCTGTAGTTTGAATCATGTCAAATCATACATTGACATTAGCCAGCATGTTTGTGTGTGTGTGTGTGTGTGTGTGTGTGTGTGTGTCAGACCAACTGTAACAAATTTAGCTACATACGTGCAATATGTATACACAGTATTACATAAAAGGTCTACTACGCAGTTTTATTTTTCGAAAGCACTTGGAGTTCACCATGATGGATCATTATTGAAGCTCTCCAAAATAGACCTGTCTACTGCATTTCTATCTCTTATTAGGCACACCGTATCCAATATGTGGTTTATACACACTTGTAAACCTTTTGAATACATCGCTTCTTCTGGTGCAATATAGGGCTTCAATTTGTGTCCTTTGTTATTTCTGATAAATATTAATTATTTGCCTCGAGAGTTAAATTTCTTAAGTGTTTTATGTATGCCGATGATATAAAACTGTATTTAGAAATTAAAAACAATGAAGATATCATACTGCTCCAGCAGATATAAATGCTTTGGTCTGGTCTATAGAAAATAGACTTCAATTCAATATAAATAAGTGTTATATACGGTATTAACAGGTAAGAAATGAGTCTCAAATGTATGTCATTCCATGAATTCAATTAGAGATTTGGGTGTGATAACTGATGCTAGACTATCTTTTACTAATCATATTAACAATTTGGCGAAAAAAGCCTACAAACAACTTGACTTGATCATTAGAAATGGTGTTAACCTTAAGCAAATAGATGCGTTTAAATTTCTTTTCAATACCTTAGTTAGAAAGAAGTTAGAATATGGACCAATAATATGGTCCATGTCGTATAAATCTCACACAAATAAGTTATAGTCTATTCAAAAGAATTTCCTGCGACTTTTGTATTTAAAAAATACCTGGTTCAACAATAATTGCGAGAGTCCCATATGTAGGACTAGTAACTGAATTTAACAATAATAGTAAGCAAGTTACATGAATGACAGATTTGACATTAGTGACTTTCTGGAAAATATTTCATTTAACACTGCAAACTAGGAAAATATATTCCAATATGAGATTCCAAAAACAGAAACATATAAAAATTCGCGTTTGATCAGAATGCGTAAAGCACAAAACGAACTATCAACAGAACATCTACAGTTGGATTGGGATTACAATTTACACATAATATGAAGTACTTACACACCACATAGTTCATGTTGTATTTATGAATGAATTAAAATTTCTTTTTTCATGCACTTCGTATTTAGATTATAGTCACTGAATATTGTTTAGTGTTGTGTTCTTGAACTTTATGTTAATTTTTATTTGAATTATAAACTTTATTTTATTTTTCATTTTCATTTACTATATGGTTTTATATGTTCTTTGTATTTTAATTTGTGTAAGTCTTCTATAATTGGAGATTATGTCTCTGTTGAAGGCAATAAATAAATAAATGTTTTACATCGTCTGCTATTATCAAGTTAACTTGCTTTTTCATGATTTTTTTAATTTCCTGAGTTCTTAGTACAGTGGAACATGCAAATAATACGCTATTACATTTTTTTTAATCCCACCACCACCCAGTCCAAGCATCTTGTCCACAGTCTAAGCATTTCACAAGTGAAAAAAAATGTAATTTTCATTAAAATAGAGGATTCTAACATTGAAAAATCCGGCCAGCAGTGGGAATCGAACCCACAACCTCCGCCTTACCAACTGTTGACAAGTCCACCTGAAATTTTCCTGAGTCTCCCTCCTAAATTATTGATTTCCCTGAGTTTTACAGATTTATCAAATTCCCTGAGTATTCCAGGTTTTGCAGGGTGGTAGACAACCTGAAATCCTGTTCTGTACTTATAGAATTAGATAACTGAGAATTTACCTTTATTATTCTCAATTCAGGATGAAATTTGTCTTAACTAAGTACGAAGCCATTTTGAATTTGATGTGATATTCACTACCGTGTCATTTAACATTTGAAACTCTTCTCTCTAAATACGAATTAGCTGTTTCACATCAAGTCTGGAATTACATTCGTCTTTGGCCTTCTTTATTTCGTCCTTGATCACGTTTACAGTGTCATCATATCTCTTATTCAGATGTTTCCATAATGGCAAAACGATACTCTAATTTCCGGTAATTAACCTCTAGTGTTTGTTTATTATTCTCTCTAACTGCTTATTAGCAGTTAGCAAAAGTCCTTTCCTCTTGTCTTCCAACCTTTGTATATTTTCTGAGAATTTTCTGCTAAATTCATCCAAACACTTGTTAATTTGTATTAACATAGGATTATGTACTTCTTTCTTGGTCTTGGAACGTGTACTACGTCCAGCAACTTCATCTTGTGACATGCCCACACACTCATTTCCTTTCTTTAGTAAGAGTACTGACTGTTAATACCATCCATATTTCTCTCAGTACAATTAACTATGAAAATATGTAGTTGTAAACTCAAACGTAATATTCCAATAATACTTTTGATAATGCTATTTAGCCTACAAAGCTGGTCTAAAATCTATTAAACACTTTTAATAGATCAGAAGTCAAAACTAGTTAAACCAATAACACTGAGACGCCAAATTCTGTTACGAGTCTAACTTCAGTTACTTCTTGATTTCTCGCAACAGACGTGTGATAGATTAAATTTAACAAGCTAAATCCAATGCAAAGGAGCTGCATTGGTAGCGTTACCAAATTTAAAAAAAAACAACAACAACAACGATAAATCAAGGTTGAAGTAGTTGATTTTAAATCGGAAATCCATTTCCATCTACCTAGATTCAGTGAGGCACTAGCGTGAAGGTTTCAACTGGAAGATACTAAAACGATGAAAAACACCTGACAGTTGTAACGACACCAGATTAAAAAAGAGAGGATAAATGGTGGAGACGCTAACCTGCAGCACAGACAGACGGACGAAACAAAATTAATCGAATTCCTCCCGCCCCCCTCCAAAAAAAATCTTTTTGGGAGGTCGCTAACTCATGTTACGTTTTCATTGCATGTTTGTAAAGTACAACCTGTCAAAATAACTACACTAAATAACGAGGCGAAACAGGACCTAAAATTTATTCTTCTGAGAGAAATAACACCAGTAAAAACAATCCTATGTAGATCAATGTACTAAAAATTCCACGATGGCGGCAGTGGTCAATAGCCGTACACTCGCAACCATGGTTTTCTTTATGAAAGAAGTTCATGCACCGTTACAAGAAACATCATATGCATTATTTATATGAAATGTTTTCCAAAACTATTCGAAAATACGGAGATTGAAAGGAATTAAAACAAATAAGAAGTTATAAATTCATATAAAATACCTCTTTGCTTCATTTGATGATATTTCAAATATGTAATAACAATGCCCTAACCGTTTATCACCAATGCAATCGTGAAGAGACATCGCGTATCTCCGGTACGAAGAGTAATTACACTCGCTGGCTTGCAATCCTGGAGTCCCACGTTCGATTACCGTACGCTAGTTAACAGAGTGGTTTCTAATTCATACTAGACAGAGGATTAACTTGAAAGTATCTTCGAAAGTTCACTGCTGAAATTTGGACATTGATAGTAATAAATCAAGTACCGAGTGTCCCAAGTTAGGCAACCCGCTGTTTCATAGTACGTAACTATTAAACTGAAACACATCAGGACATCATTCCTGTATTGGAAAAACTTTTAAGACACTAACCAACAAAACATCGATCATCACTCAGACGCGGTTGTAAAAAATGTTGTCCCAACCCAACCACGAAGTGTGGAGCAGAATCAGATGCGGGAGTCCGTTAACAAAGTTTCTGGTAATTGCAATTCAAAAGCTGAAACTGGACTGAAAAAAAATAATTGTTTCCTTTCGAAGAGGATAAACACGTGAACTGAACAAGTTATGATGTAAACGAACTCTTCAATATTAACAATAAAACACATTCAATTACGTGGTTCCTTACTGTTGTGCTCAACCTACTTAAGCTAACTACAACAACAAAAGAAATAATCATAAATACTATGCCGCCAAACAATGCGGCATCCTTTGAAATAGTTCGGTTTCTCTTTAAGGATAATCTAAAGCAACGATCTCCAACAAAAGAGGACAGCACTATCTCCGTATATGTCTAATATATTCTTATCGTTGCACGAAATTTCCTTGCTTCTCCTACAAATTCAAGCCTAGAGAGTTCAAACTTTCAGCAAAGAAAGTTCATAACCAATTCAAGAGCATGATCGATGCCGATTTTTACTTTCGTTTTCCTTCATTGTTGAAATCGCTTCATTGTTGTTGTGAATATCGAAATCTATAACAATTAAGCTCTTTCAACAATGAACAAAAAAGAAAATTAAAAATCGGCATCGATCATGCTCTTGAATTCGTTATGAACTTTCTTCCCTGGAAGTCTGAACTCTCTAGGCTTGAATTCGTAGAACTAGCAATGAAATTCCGAAAATACATTAGACATATACGGAGGTAGTGCTGCCATCTTTTGTTGGGGGATCGTGGCTTTAGATTATCCTTAAACAGCGTTACTGCTAATCGTACTGTATCAATAAACTGAGCTACAAACAAACGACACAAACTTGCGCAGAAATAAATTTGCATATGAAAAAGTAGTGCCGGGTCGTGAATTAAACATACAACACAAGAGTTTGGCACAATATCGTTCTTTCTGTATTCTTATAACACAATGTAACTGAATGTAAACTAATAGTTTCACTAAAACTGAAATTTTATCGGTTGGCGAAAAAGTAGTTCCTACGGAGTTCACGTTCTAAATTGTCCCAGAAAGTTCAGAATAAATCCTACACAGTGCAACGACTGTAAATTGATAACACTTGTGCTGCAGGTCGAAATGTCGTAAGATACAATCACAGTGTAAATAGGAATGTCCAAAAATATCGGAAAATAGTCCCTTGGCAATGGAAAATCAGATTTGGCATGTTTAGTAACATTTTCGAAATTCTGTAGGGGAAAGTTGGGTAACCTGACCACAACTTTAGAGAAGTTCAAAAACTTATTAAAGCAATATTTCAAGTAGCCTGCTTATGTTAGTAATAGTGTCTAGAAATATGTTGACACAGTAGAGTATATATAATTAAGGGAAATACGAATCACTTTCTTATACAAAAAATCTCTGGGGCTACAGTACTGTACTTCCGTAGAATAAGTTCAACATGGAACTGCTTACTAAGAGTATCTATCAATAGGGTGACACTGAAGAGATTACTACTAAAGGAGATGGATGCTATTCACTTCTCATATGCTATAATCACTGGGCCTACAGTATTTTAATCCACAAAGTCCTACGTGAGGTAACTTTAGTTTATCTAACTTAAGCACATGGGTCGTACAGCAAGCGGCTCCTAACTTCGACACTTGCATAAATACGAGGGTCATTGCAAAAGTCATGGCAACTATTTTTTTTTTTTTCGAAAATGGTAACGAATAAAAAAAATCTGAAATATGCAAATCGAAGGTTAGTTCATATGTAAACATTACATTTAGGGAGATGGAGGAACACATATACCACCATAAAGATATAGCACGAGAAAAAAGACGAAAAAAAAAAGTGTCGTTTCAATCGTGTTTTACTGCCAATTGCAACAGTATCATACACAATAGTACAGGGCAGGAACAAGTGCCGGTGACATGTTAGAGTCCCTCGAAGTAGTCTCCCAAAGAATCCTTCACACACTGCCAACGCTGTGGAAGACGCCGCAATTGACAATAAAACACGTTTCAAACGACAAAATTTTTTTCGTCTTTTTTCTCGTGCTATATCTTTATGGCGGTGTGTGTATTCCTCCATCTCCCTACATGTAATGTTTACATCCTTCCATTTGCATATTTCAGAATTTTTTTATTCGTCACCATTTCCGAAAAAAAAAATAGTTGCCATGACTTTTGCAATGACCCTCGTAACTAGTAAAAATAGTCTTTTACCTGAATGTCCAGTAATACTGGAGTGGTACCTTGACTGTCCACCAATTCCGCTCCTTAATTCCAATATAATTATTTTATATACCAAAACATCCAATGGTTCTAATTTTCAATAAGACAGCATCCGACAGGGCAAGTATACTTTGTACTACGGGAGAACACAGTCTCACGATTTCGGAATAGGATTCCTCATTAAGAACTGTATCCTTCCAACGGTGAAGAATACAGAGTTCGTAAACGAAAGACTATCGTACGTTACGATACGTACTCGATGGGACAACACGGTTTTCTTAATAAATGACCATGCTTCGACCGAGGTAGCTAATGATAACTCAACGATACATTTTACGAGGAGCTAGAAAGATTGTCTAACCGATTACCGAAGTATAATACGAAAACTGTGTTGGGTGATTTCAACGCTAAGGTAGGGAGGGAGGAAATCTACAGACCTACTACAGGCAAACTACAGTCTTCACGAAGTCAGCAACACAAATGGAGACAGGCTTATCACTTGCGATGTAGAAAAATCTACTCATAAAGAGCACGTACTTCCAGCACAAAGACATACACAAATACACATGGGTATCTCCGGATGGTAAAACTCTCAACCAGATCGATCACGTATTAGTAGATAGACGAAGACACACCAACATAATGCATGTTAGGTCTGACTGAGGAGCGGAAGGTGACGCTGACCATCAGTTAATGATCACAAAAGTGAGGGAAATTTTATGCATCGCAAACAGAGAAAGCAAGGGATAATTCGTGATACAGTGAAGGGCCCAACGAAGGAACGTTTAGGTGAGAAGAAACAAAAGAAAAACAAGCCTTGGGTTGATGAAGAATGAGTTAAGCTTCATGACGAACGGAAATAAGCAGGACAATGATGACTACGTAATAAAAGCGAAGCAAATACCAACCACTACAGTACCGCGAAACGCAACGGCACACGGGGTTCAGAAACAAAAAGCTAAAATATCTGACGCATAAGATTCAGGAGATAGAGGAAAACGGCAAGACAAATAACATACGAGATCTATACAAAGTGGTAAACTAGTTAAGAGAAAGTTACCAGCCTAGATAAGGGATGGTTCGAAATTAACGCGAATATCTTCAAGTGGATCCGACTAAAATTATCGATGTGTGGAAAAATTATTTCGACGAACTTCTTAATGTACATAACGGAGAAAAAACGAATTTAAAATCTATACAGCAGACCCGCGGATAACCGAACCTAGCGAGATTGAGGCCGAAATGTCGGTAAAGAAATTAAAATTTTCAAATCACCAGGAAAAGACAATATTCAGCCGAATTAATTAAAGCGGGAGGAACGGCACTAATCACGGAACTGCGTAAACTGGTAAGTGCCATATGTAGAAAGGAGGAGCTTCCAAAGGAATGGAAAATCTCAATAATAAAAAAGGCGATTAATGGGACTGTAATAATTACCGTGGAATCTCATTACTCCCAGCATGTTATAAAGTACTGAGTAATATCCCGCTAGCTTGCCTAAGCGTATATGTAGATGAAATAACTGGAGATCACCAATGTGGATTTAGAAGAATTAGATCCACGTTGGACCAGATTTTAGCTTTGAGACAAATCTTAGAGAAGAAATGGTAATACAATTGGACGGTTCACCAGTTATTCATTAAGTTTAAGAAAGCATATGATTCTATCAAAAGGTAAAAACTATAGAATATCCTGGTGCAATTTGGAATTCCGAAAAAGCTTGTTCAACTAGTAAGAATGTATCTTAGCGACCCCGTAAGTAGAGTACGGATAGGTAGAACTAATATATCAGATAGTTTCGAGATTCACAAAAAATTGAAACGAGGTGATGGCTTGTCACCATTACTGTTTAGCTTTGCGTTAGAATATGCCATTCAGAAAATAGAAGAGGACAAAAAAGACTAACATTGAACGGCTTTAATCAACTGTTTGTATACACGGATGATGTAGATTAGATAGGGAAGGATAGATGCACTACAAAGCAACACCGATGTCTTAGTAGAAGCGTGCGATGAGATACGTCTACAGGTAAACATAGAGAAAACAAAATACATGATAACAAGCCAAAACACAGGGAATAACGGAAATAGGCACATAACAATTAAGAATGAGAACATGAAAAGAAAAAAACAATGTAAATACTTGGGAGCATATGTAACAAGCAAAAGCGAGGTCACGGAAGAAATAAAAAACGCTTAGCATCGGTAACGTATGTTTCTAGTCAGTCCAGAAACTCCTAACCTCGCAATTAATACCAAGAAAGTTGAAATTTTCAATATTCAGAACGGTTACTCTGCCGATAATACTTTACGGTTGCGAATGCTGGAGTACGACCCCAGCAGATGAACAATTTACGAGTGTTTGAAAATAAAATAAGGTGGGCAAGCCATGTAGATTGGATAAGGGAGAAAGGAAGATTATATCCCATTGTGGTTGGTAAGCCGGAGGGAAAGAGACCTTTGCAAAGACCGAGACGACATTGGGAGAACAATATTAGAAGGATCTTCGAGAAGTAGGCGTTTGTGATGAAAACTGGGTTCAGGTTGATCTTGCTCAGGAGAGAACCCTATGGAGAACGTTTGTTACTACGGCGATAACTTCCGACAAAACTTGCAATAATGTGCAATTACTCGGAGAAATAGCTTTTAGTTCAATATCGCACTTCGCCGATATCATTCATCGGCTTCAGCAACTTTCCAGAAAACTTGTAGTAATATAATGGAATTACTTGAAGAAAATATAACTTTAAAGTTCTAATTCAATCTTCACTTCCCCGGAATCGCTTATCGGCTTCAATTACTGACGAGGTGCCTTGCTCTCGTACCTAACACGGAACACGTTATGCCTCCTGGCTCGCTTCACTCGCCGCTCGACAGCTTTTCCTCTTCTTCTAATATGCCACGTCACAGATACATTCTTAATCAAAAATCATAATGAAGACTGCCGTGTCAAAATACCAGTCATATTTCAAACGTTCAGAAATTATTTTCTAAATAATTCAACTTTGCCCTTTTTCATTGAAAAATGTCATAGTGAAGTAAAAAAGGTACAGCTATCTCCTATAAAGGATGTGGAGGTCAGTCCCACGCTCGATCGCCTTTATCTTCCCCAGGTGCCCAGGAGTACCAAGGACACTGGTACTCAATTTGATAGGAGGCTGAGAGTGCACTATCATGAAAACACAGCGAGAAAAGTTTCCAGCATCCTTGTAGGGATTTGAACACAGACTGACCGATTCGTAAACACGTTAATTATATCCTCGAGTCTCACTCCTCAAAAACAGTGTTGACAGGGTCCATTGAAATATTGGGTGGGAGTTTCTTTGTAATGTTCGATGAGCAACCATTCAAGCTCTCTAGTGACAGCAAGAAATGTTGCAAACAGTTTCATGAATGGGTTTGTGTACGAATATTTACAACCCTGTCTACATTATTTACAACCGCGTCTGAATGATAATCAATATTTTGTTGGTTGGTCTTCTCAATATACACGGCTATATTTCTACGAAAGAATGACGTCTCGATGTGTTTCAGTATAATAGTTAAGAACTGTAAAACAGCGAGTAGCGTAACTTTTAGGACAGTCGGTATATTCAAAGCCCAGACAACTGTACTTATAAACTTATACACAAGACGTTTTGGAACGGAGTAACTACTGCACAAATAACAATACTAACACTTACCTTATGAATCTCCGCCAAGCATTTACAAATTGTGCTGACAATAGATGAACACGATTCACATTGTTTTTGGTCCAGGACGGCCGATTTCGCTCATGGTACAAGTCAGACAATGCCTCTTTTTGTTTTTGAGCCATTTGCCTATACGATTCCTTTGCCATCTTCCCCTCATTCGCTAAGGACTGTAATAACAAAAGAACACAAAGATCGTCAATTTTTAAATATTAAGCACACAAAGATTCAAACAATATAAGCATGAAACAAATAGGATGAGACAATGCGAAAATATGAGTACGAGGAGGGTAGGATGGAAGATAGCTTGTAACTGAAACATTGTTATGGGCGCCAGTTACTGATGCCAGCAAATTATGAGAATAACAAATCTAATACTATATTTCCAAGTAAATCTGTCTTTAGACGGACAGGAAAGGAGGTTTTCTCGTCTAATTTAAAATTCTTCAAGGCTGATTTCTCCTTTCGATTCTCTCCAAACATATATATATTTTGTATTTTTTTAAAAATCACATAACCTGAAGTGCTCATTTATAACTGATGCCAAATCTCTGTCTAAACTTATTCCTGCGATATAACGAAATCATATTTCATCACATTTTCAAACCATTTCAGGTTATGACGTATGCACTTCCAAATAGCTGTGTATGTATAGTTCTTTCCTAATCAAGAACTTTTAGTCGCCTACTGTATTCACTAGCCCCTTGTGGTTTAGTGGTTAATATCGTGCATTTTGGATCGGATCGTCAATGGGGAGGCAGGCAGGCTTAAGTTCTGCTCTCGGAGATTCTGACTGAGGTTTACCAATTCACCAGTCAAATTTAGAGATTGTACATAGACAAACATTCGGGTCGCTAGCTTCCCCTTTCTCATCCAGCGAAATATATAAAGTATACATGAGATTGTCGGAAGCAGCACAGGTAAGTTTCATCTTGTTTCTATTTCATATTTTCATAGTTCTGACAACAATGATTTTCTCTATGATAACCGTAAGATAATTTCAGTGGCCAGTGTAGCATCAATTCACAACTAGTGTTGCCCACGAGACGAGACAGAGAAATGTATATGGAAAATGAGACGAGATAGAACTCTCATAATATACAATATACATATCGATCGTGTTTAGTAAAAAAGGTACTATCAACATACAGAAAGTCTGTTGATAGAGCTATTTTTACAAAACACAATCGATATTTTCGAGACAAGAAGACACTTTCTGAACAAGAGCTTCTCGAGACGGGACAGACTCAATCTCGTCTCGTGGGCGACACCAATGACAAAGGAAAAGAATGGCAGAGAAACATCTTTACCGAATACAATTTTTTCCTTGAACCGAACTTGCTATGCTGGAATACTTTAGTGAAGTTGGTGAAGAGTGATCCGAGAAGGGCGCTTTCGTGACAAGTATTATAATATCGTACTTTGTCTGTGCATCCGCACTTTGTCTCGGATACAAACCCGAGCATGGTTCCACCACGTTAATGGTAGAAGGCAAATGTTCAATTAAAACGAAACGTACGAGTCAGATCAACTAAGGGTGGGGGTGGGGAACAGATCAGGATTTTAAGGACTTACAGTTCCTACACTTTATAAAAACCATAAATCGCTACTGATTTTACCAATTGGTAATAAAACGCATATCCCACGAATAAAAATTAAACAGCCATATTGCATAAAAACTAAGCCACACCGCATAACGTATGGCGCCACACCGCAAATATGCCGGATAAAGAATGTAGTTAGTTCTTCCCTATTTTTTCTATCTTAGATATTCTTTATGTAAATATTATGTTCGTTTAAACCGATGAAGACTCAAATCAGAGGAAAAATGCTGTTAATGTGAAAACATTCTTCAAACAAGAAGCTGACTATACGTACGTTCCTGTTTTAAATTACCTTAACTTCTTGCGCAAAAATGAAAATCTCAAAATAAAGATATTATTTATTCTGAGGTTTGAGAGTCAACCAGTATCTATCATTGTAGAAAAGCTGAAGATTGTGCAGGTTCGGATGTATGTATATATGTAACGCCGGAAGTGTGCCAAATTCCTTTAATACGTAAATCGAAGTTTCCACACGCAATAGTAACTGAAATAGTTTGGGACGTAATCACGATGGAACAGATTTCCTTTGTAGGTTTACTGCATTTATGGATGGGAACTGGAAGCAGAAGGGATGAAGGAATTGTGCGGACTAAGATGCTTCCAAAATTGAGAGCATGTTGATCTCAGTTTTTCGCGAAATACCTAGCGGGGTGTCAGTATTTGGTTGCGGTATATGGAAATGGGAAAGCAAAATGGTTAAATGTGGTTGAGTGAATAAAGCTGGGGTTACTAGTACCGGGAGTCTGCGAGCGGATTTGAAGTGAAAGGACGCACGTTGCGTTACAACTTTACGTGGTTAGTATCGGCTGACCAGAGCTCCATTCAGATGAAGTCCATGGAGTTTTGTTAGCGGAGGTTAAAAAATTTCGGCGCTGTCCTCTACGACCACGAGAGACGGATATGCTTTGGGAGGCGGGGGGGGAGGGGGGAGCTTGAGCAATGTAAAGATTCATTAGTTTTATGTCGATAGAAGTAGTGAGGACATTGTTCTCTACGTTAAGTCAAGTAAGGAAGGTAACCTTCTTCGTGAATGTGGACCAAATAAACTGGAGAGTACGGAACTGGTTAAGTTTTTTCTACGAATATATAAAAGGTGGTTTTACCACGGGAAAAAAGGAAAAAAAAAATCTTTTATCGACATTATCTTAGAACAGAACCCAAGGTCTCAAGGATTGACTATGAAGGATGTAATGTTCCAAGCTTGTCCATAAACAGGTTGAGATTTGAAGGGGATATTTATATACTCATTGAAATGCTACGATCTAAAGATAATGTTTATTGTCAAAAGGGAAATGAAGATCCGAATCAGATTGGTTAAATTTAGAAGTGAGGTGGAATATAAGGTTTGAGTTTCTGATTCACGAAAAAATGTAAGGAGATTAGGTACAGCAATAAGAAATGCTTGTATACTGTGAAGTTAAACCGACGGTAACAAGTTGTATATCAGAAGGAAGAATTAAATGCCTGATTAACTTTAAGAAGTAATAGGCGACACGCACATATGTACGGAATATTTGAACATGAGATTGTAGGAAGGTGATAAAGCTATAAAAGCGTTTTTATCAGGTCAATACACTATCTGCAGACCAGCAAGTTGTAAGATACTCCTTAACTGCAGAAAACGTGATTCAGACATTGATGAGGGTGTTATCATTGGATGTCACTTCCAACAGTTTGTCCAGCAGGACCTTGGTGGTCATGACCGCCAGAAGTTTGTCAAAATTGAGAAAAAAGAGAGACAACTACGCTGGGAGTTAGTGAATGACAAATAAGTGCTCACAACAATAGCCTTAAAATTCTTCACGACTGCTAAATACTTTGTTAACAAACCAAACTTGTGTCATCGGAGGAGATAATGATATTCAGTGATTCATGCATTTTTATATATATATATATATATATATATATATATATATATATATATACAGGAGTTGGACAAAAAATCTAAAAACACGTCATACAGGACACGTAAGTGTGGCCCGCCACTGTACACCACGTGTTGCGGTTGCCGATCGTGTTTTGTTTTCAATGTGTCGTGTGGACCTTCCTCTTCCGTCAGCAGTACCCAGTTCACCTGTGAGTGTCGTGGTGTGCAAGTGGTGCGGTAAAATGGGCGACCTGACAGACTTCCAAAGAAGCATGATCGTTGGTGCCCGTCTGGTTGGAGCTTCAGTGACAACAGTGGTGACCATTGTGGGGGTATCGACAGGCACTGTGTCCAATGTCACGAGGGCATACACAATGCATGGGCAAACAACGTCTGCAAAGCACAACAGTGGTCGAAAGACAATCCTGTCCGATAGGGACAGGAGGGCATTAAAACGGATTGTAGCAGCTAAAAAGCAGACCACTGCAATGAAAATTACGTCTGAACTCAATTCCGGCCTACAGAACCCGGTTTCATCAAAAACAGTGCGACGGGAACTTCATAAAATGAAAATTCATGGCAGGGCCGCGATCTCCAAACCTCTGGTCACAGCAGTAAATGCGAAGCGGCGTATCCAGTGGTGCAAGGACCACAAGGAGTGGACGCTTGATCAGTGGAAACACGTAATGTATTCCGATGAATCGACCTACACCTTGTTTCCAACAACCGGTCGTGTTTACGTATGGAGAACACCGTCGCAGGCCTATGATCCAGACTGTCTGCGCCCAACTGTAAAGCATGGGGGTGGTTCTGTTACAGTATGGGCAGTGATATCGTGGTTTTCTGCAGGTCCCATCATAGCCCTGCATGGAATGATGAATGCTAAAGCGTATGAGGCCATTTTGGGGAACCAGGTTCTACCCATGGCCCACACATTGTTCCCGGATGGTGATGGCATCTACCAAGATGATTTGGCACCCTGTCACGCTGCAAAAACGGATGGTTTGAGGAGCATGACCACGATATATATATATATATTCTCCCGAGCTCCTGCGTAGCCTAGTCGGTAGCGCGCTCGACTTCAGTGAGAGCGGTCCCGGGTTCGATTCCCGGTGGGGGCTCAAAAATTTCGGTGTTGACCCAGCATCGTGAGGACAATTGGGGAGCTGCTGTGAATAAAAGACAGTGGCGATCACAGTGAGAGCTTCGGCTCTCCTCTCCCAACCCGTCTGGTCAGCGTGGGAGCAGTACACCAACTCCTCCCTTCGGGGAGAGGCCTCATCCACTAGTGGATTAAATATGGCTGTGATTTATGCGCTGCTTAATATTATTATATTATATTAT
The DNA here is from genome assembly GCA_022664845.1 of Lepisma saccharinum. NCBI lineage: Eukaryota > Metazoa > Arthropoda > Insecta > Zygentoma > Lepismatidae > Lepisma > Lepisma saccharinum. Next base: position 141,220 of record JAGDQP010000510.1, on the reverse strand, counting down.
ATATAATATAATATTATATTATCCATGCAACATATGCGCTGTTTACCGTGACTCTTGCGATCGGTGAATGCATACAATTATCTTATTATTACTTTCAATTCATTGAAATGATGGTTACTAGAGTTTCATACTATTATTCCACATTTCATAGGAATATCACGTAAGGTACTAAGAAACGTTGAGTGATATTCAAAAGCTCAAAACTTTATTTGTGTAACTGCATAAATGTATGATTGCGCTAGTTGCTTGGACAGGAGCACAAGTGGCTAACACGGCAATAGAGAAGAAGTGACGTCACAGTACAAATGATCAGTATCTTCTACAGGATTTATACTCACGAAGTGAAAGGTGTTCGGACATTATCAGAATGCGCCACGAAGAGAGAGGCTCAAGAAACTGACCACCTACAACCACGGAGAAACTTGACACAATGGTCATCAGTCAAGAGTCTCAAGGAGCAGTACCAGGAGTGAGTTTTGACCAGCTTCTCAGAGACTATGTGGTTAAGACTATAGTAGGTATCCAATTTACGTTCTGGTAGACAGTATATTTTAAAATTGAACTAAAAATAAAACAAAGGATCATGCAGCACTAAAAATTCTAATTTACTCTGAACTTTCTAATTTCATCTCATGCCATTATTTCTCAACCCAAAACGACTTACAGAAAACAAACAAATATGGATGCTTGTGTATTTGATATATTAATACATTTTTTTCAGGAAAGGAAGAACTACAGAATGATCATGTCTATGTTTACCATGGTGTACAACATAATTTCTATTCACTGTTAAACAAAAATCAACTCTATCGGAGACTGCATAAGACTTCAGCAAAGCTTAGATACTATTGCAAACTGGTGCGCTATTAATTAACTTGAAGTCAACATAAGTAAATGTAAAGTATTATCATTTAATAGAAATAAAACCACTCATCAATTTGATTATTCCATTAATAAAATTGTACTAAACAGACCTACTGTAGTTAAGGATCTTGGTGTCAGTTTTGACTCGAAATTGACTTTTAACATACATGCTACAAATATAACAAATGAAGCCTTGAAGTTACTAGGAAGAATTCAACAACATATCAACATTGGAAAAAATTTACTATGCTTATGTTCGCTCCAAGGTAGAATATGCTTCTTCTATTTGGAATCCATATCAATTGAAACATTGCCAACAATTAGAGAAAATCCTATCAAAATTTCTTAAATTCCTGACTTTTAAAGAAACTCGAATCTATCCTGCTTATGAGAGTTACAATGCAGTCATTAAGAACTTTAATATTCAGAGCTTAGAACAACGGCGCAACATTGCTGATGTTATTTCTTCAAAAAATTGTTCAAAATAAGTTAGATTGTATGGATTTAGTTTCGACGTTACAGTTTCGTGTCCCATCATCTACCAGGTGTATGCATAAGTAGTTTCCGGTTTACCTAAGAGATGGCGCCAGCGAAAAGTACGCAGCGTATTCATTTGACACATACGTCATTTTGTTCGTCTGATATTAAACTACAAACACACACAAGTTGAGTCCGCCAAACACTAGCGTCTTTGTTTTATCGTTCAGTGATCATGCCGAAGTTTGTGCCTGATGAAGAACATTTGCGGCACGCATTGCTTTTCTTATTTAATCAAAAGAAAAAGGCTGTTGAAAGTCATCGTGTGCTGGTAGAAACATATGGTGAACACGCTCCATCGATTAGAACATGTGAGACATGGTTTCGACAATTTAAAAGTGGTGACTTCAATGTGAAAGACCACAAAAGTGCGAAAACGAGCAATTGCAGGTGTTATTGGAGGATGACCCAACTCAAACTCAACAGCAATGGGCAAAGGCATTAATGTGTCACAAGAAACAATCAGCAGACGTTTACGAGCAATGGGGAAGATCAATAAACTGGGTAAATGGGTCCCACACGATTTCAATGAACGTCAAATGAAAAATCGCAAAGTCACTTGTGAAATGCTGCTTCAACGCCACGAAAGAAAATCCTTTTTGTATCGAATTGTGACAGGTGAGAAAAATGGATTTATTTTGAAAACCCGAAGCGGACAAAATCGTGGCTTTCACCTGGCGAAGCCGGTCCTTCAACACCCAGGCCAAATCGCTTCGGCAAGAAGACCATGCTTTGTGTCTGGTGGGACCAGAGCGGTATTGTGTATTATGAACTCTTCAAGCCCGGCGAAACCGTTAATGCACAACACTATCGCCAACAAATGATTAATTTAAATCACGCATTGATCGAAAGACGACCGGAATGGGCCCGAAGACATGGCAAAGTGATTGTGTTACACGACAATGCGCCGTCTCACACAGCAAAACCAGTGAAAGACACCTTGAAATCGCTTGGATGGGACATCCTTCCGCACCCGCCGTACTCCCCAGACCTGGCGCCATCTGACTATCACCTCTTCGCATCAATGGGGCACGCGCTCGCAGAGCAGCACTTAAGCAATTTCGAAGACATTGGAAAATGGCTCGACGAATGGTTTGCCGCAAAAGACAAGCAGTTTTTCTGGCATAGTATGCATCAATTACCTGAAAGATGGGCGAAATGTGTAGAAGCCGATGGCCAATATTTTGAATAAAACAAAATTAATTTCCCTTGAAAATTACGTGTTTTCTTTACCACAAAAACCGGCAAAAACTTATGCATACACCTGGTAAAAGCATACGTTAAAAGCCATAGAACCAATAACCTCTAAAAAAACTGAAGAAAAGAAGAAAAGAAAGTACTTTTGGCCAGCTAACCTAGAAAAATTAAAACGTAAAACGAAAGCAGCAAGGAAGAGCTACCGAGCAGCTGGAGACTACTTCTTAAGACAAAGAAGACTAAACACATACAGAGAAATAAAAAGGCAATACGAAACTGAAATTAAAGAAAACAAAAAGAAAACTTGGAACAAATTTGTAGAAGAAAATCTAAGTATAGATCCATGGGGGCTACCGTATAAAATCATTATGAATAAAATTAAAATAAAAAGCATACAAAATACATTAAAAGACGAAGAAGGACATCAAACAAATTCATGGAAAGACACAACAGAGCTCTTACTAAGAAAACTGTTTCCAGATGATAAACAGGAGGAGGATAACGAAGAAAATAAAACAACAAGGATAAACGCTAAAGTGAAACCAACCAATAATCAAAACAAACAAGAAGAACTGGAAATCAATAACGAATTAATAGATAACTTCATAAAAAGCCTTAAAAACGGTAAAGCCCCCGGACCCGATAATTTAAAAAATGAAATATATAAAAATAATAAACAAATCTGGACCCCATA
>JAGDQP010000510.1:104428-137528 GCA_022664845.1 Lepisma saccharinum | reverse complement strand
ACAGTGACGAATATCAAGATGCAGTCGTCAAGGAATTCCGGACGACGTCGCATGCGGTGATGAACACCATATTGTGTTTAGTGTGGATATCTGAGAAGTGTGGAAGGGCCTAAGCAGGAACAAGTTTAAAAAACTCCAACTAAAAGCGGACATTGTTAAACAACTGGAGGACAAACTGAACTAATTATCTTTTATTTCTTTTCAGTTGTTCCTGTTCTACAACGAGAGTCACCTGTTTTGTGTTGTCCTGTGATGTCTGTGATGTTATATGTGTTAAATGTTGTATGTTTTTATAAATAAAGTAATTACATTCCTTTTTTGCAAATTCCCTCCCAGTCATGTTCCAACATGAAGGAACAAAGGCCAGGATTACATTCTGGACGCCTGGCCAAAGTTAGTCCCGCACCACCTCAAGTCAAAGTGCGAGAGGAACACAAGAGATTCTCGGAATGCCGGAACACCGGTAATCCGACAATCTTTAGGGACAGCCTGTCCCAAACTAAGGAGGGCGAACAGCTGCCCGTGACGTGCGACCCTGAAAGTACGCACTTAGTTTGTTGCTAAGAAGGTAAAGAGACAGGGGTGAAAGGTGGGTCCCTTAATAAAAAAAAAAAAAAAAAAAACTGGTAAAACTAGCGTTAAAAATACTGGTCTTTTCCACTGTAAAAAGGCAAGAACCAATATCTTGATGAGGTCACCAATCTGGAGAATTTGTAATATATATAACAAATTCTGTACAGTTCACAATAATCTGGATGTATGCTATATGTCGCCTAAATAATTTAGAGATGCAATTGTCAATAAAGTCTGTACAACTACTTTGTAAAGCTCAACACTATAATTAGGCCATTGCCTGTTGTGTTGTCACTAAATAAATTTAAAAAAAAATCGTATAAATTAATCGAACCTTTCACAATACTGCGAATATAACTATTACCATAAGCACCCTATTATGCATTACTCAGAACGTATGAGTAAGTCTATTAAAAAAAGATATCTTTGTTCTATCATACCTGACATTCCAAACACTGTGGCGATTCGATTGGAAATTCAGGTGCATTAGTAAAATACTTCTTCAGCATAAGCCAAGTATCTTTCGGAACTAATCTTCTCGAACTCACTTCCACACACAAGTTCCCTGGGAATCAGAAAAATATTGGTTAAAAATGAAACAGATTCTAAATTGAGATAGATGGTACCAAATAACACCAAATATCAATTATATTTAATCAGAAACATGGATTAACAGGTGAATCACTGCATTATAAATGATCAAATAAAGAGACATTATACAACTTATCTGAATGATGTTTATAGTCCTCTGCATGGTTGATGTGCAACTAGTCTGCTAAATAACAACATATTTATCTGTAACAAATTCATTATATGCAAGATATTTAAGAAATTCCTAATAAGCACAACTAGGTACCCGACGAAACTACAAACGTTCCAAAAATAAGAAAAATTACAACCGGAAAACACTCCAAAACTGAAAGGTGGACCTACACTGCAAAGCCTGATATTTTAAAACATTCTGTCTTTAACTATTGAAATGTCTTGATTACTCTCAACAGTCACCAATGTGTGTCTTCTATCGTTGTGTGTTGAGTTCTAAAGTGAAGTCAAGTAATGTTTGAGCAATACGTCATTAATACCAGAGGCAACAGCCTTCATTAGGCAGGAGGCTTTAGACTATTTAAAGAACCAAACTATAGTAAACTGAATTAACAACTATAAAGCGCACATAATAACGAAGTACCCACAAATAAAAGAACTCAAAAGAGAAAAATCTGGAACTTTCTTAAGCAACTTCTTAAGTTTACTCCTTCGTTCACTGTTCCGTCTAGGAATGCAAAAACTAGTCAAAAGCAATAGAACTGGTTCTCCCATTCACCCAAGAAACATTCTCAGTTCGTGTGATCTTTTTCCGCATTTGAAGAGGAGAACACAGGAACGCTAAGTAACAGAGTAAACTTACTGTAACGGATTTACAAATATATTGAATTATATTCTATGGTGTACTACACAAGAAGAGAAAACGAGAACAAAGACTTTTAGTGTATATGCATCGTTCCTGTCATCAAGCGTCTTACCTTTGCTTTGTCACAGGAACTTCACATAAAACAACCAGAAAACTCAAACAATGAATTTGAAATTATTTACGGCCTTTAGGCATCTAAGGCTCAGGACGGGATACGGGAAGGTGTCGGCCAGGGCCTAAGTTGAAGGTAACATCTCAGCATTTGTGCTGTGTCTGAGGAAAAAACCTGTCAGGATGATCGGTCGCTGGGATCGATCCCAGGACCTCCAGAATGTTAAGCGAACGCTCTACTACTGAGCCACGGGCGTTCGGTAAAACTAAAACATGTACTGTTAACGTGTTTGAATGGTAAATATCTCTAAGGTCGCGCAAGATGTAAGTTTTGTCTCTTAGAAATATAAATGAAATAAAGTGATTGTATTGCTTATCAGTTCTTAATGGAGTTGAACGTGAAACCAGGTAATCCTATAAGACCCATCGTGGCCAGCTACAATTCCCTTATAGAGCGTATTTCTGCTTTCAATGAATCTTTCCTAGAGTACATGTTCACGCCTTGCTTCCCTACGTACGTGACACCTATAACTTCAGAGAGATAACACGAAAATTACCTTCTCTTCTTCCCGATACACTACTTGTAACTGCAGAAGTTACTTCTATGTATATCAACATTTCTAACATTAGGCACCTAACACCAAGCACAGCCTTCCTTCAAAATTTAACTCGGCCTGAGCCTTACATGCCTAAAGGCCAATACATTCAATTCAATTCAAAACTGAACCAATCTGGTTGTCACTTATAACAATTTCATTTTCGAAGACAGGCATTAACTTCAAACCCGCGGCACGGTCACCTTTCCATACAAGCAAGCTTGAACTCAATTTCCTACAAACTCAGCCCTTGAATCCACTGCCTTTTATCTGGAGATATTTTTGTAATTTTTTGGTCACACAATGAAGCAATTCTCAATACATGCCTAGAATAATTAACAAGCCCCATGTTGTCCAGTTTACTTGGTCCAATTTCAAACTAAAAAGACGAACTTCTTGACCTGGACACAATTCTCTCACCCCTTCCATTTACATAAAACCAATTGGTCACATGCAATACTTGCATTGTTCTCATCCTTCCCACACCAAAAAAAGTTTTATTTCTTTCTTTCTCCTCTCTCAAAGGACAGAATCCAAATTTCATCACCAAAATCTACAACCTACGCCCCAGGGAGTGTATGGTTAACCAAAGCTTACCACTTAACTCAGTAACCAAGCATATCCAACGCGCATCTCTACGCTTTCAACCCACTCCTACCCCAGCACCAATCCCAATTCACCGGTCTTACTTAACGTAGTGCATAAGCCAAACAGTTTTCTACTTCTCCTGTAAAGTTGAGAAATTTCCACATGGCGGGTTTTGAATGAAGGGCGACAATATGTAATTCGAATTTTTGAAACTTTTATTTGGATAATTCGAAGTAACGATTTCATTAATTCAAAGGGAAAAGAATTATTCCTGAATTCCAATGTCTCAAACATTTACTACACGATTTTTTAGTGATGGTTAGAAAGTAAACAGGAGAATGAAGTTTTAATTGGTTTATAGCTGTCGAGAGAGAGCCGTAGAGAAAAGGAAATATTGGCTCGCTGGTTTTCACCCTCTGCTTAATCACGTCGGATTATCCATCCCTTTTGTGTGTAAATATAAGTTCTTAAGCTCCCTCCTCCAGTAGCCAAGAACAAAAAAAGAAGTGAAAATCTTAACTTCACTGAAGTTTACGCAATAAATGAAATTGAAGACTTTTTTAACTCTGTAAAATAAACAAAACAAACATAAATCACGTGATATCTAATACTGTAACACATGTGATTTTATGTCTTAATACATTATATTGCAGTTATTTAAATACATTTTCCTTTTACTGGAATCTTAATTATTGTGAGCTTTTTTCTATAGGACCACGTGCAAAATACTGCAGCTTTTAACGCAAGGTCCATTGCATTCGTTCATACAGTAGTAGGTAGTTTTGTTTGATTGATTTTCTCTAATAATGCATGTTTTTTTGTTAATTCGAATTTTGGATAATACGATCTTTTTATGTATCCCCTTGGAGTTTGAATTACGGAAAGTCCACTGTATCAAAGTACATTTAAACAAAGACGAAAAATTTTCTCTTGTTTGCAGAAAACCGATCAAGTTCATAACATCTTACTGGACCAGTCATTGTAATATATTAATAGGTCGGTGCCAAAGTGATGGTATAATCTTCAAGACTCCCACTACAATAAAAATTCTTAGTGAACATGTCGTATAATGATTCATTTAGGAAGTACGGCCGTGAGAAACAGACAATTATAACTTCAAAGTTAGTAACGGATTGAAAGACGATAGGACGCTGTTGTACACTGTACAAAGAAAAGTTGATAGGCATGAACTTTTAACATTACTGTACATCGATACACGACGAAGTGATTCCCAGTAGATCTTAATTATTTACAATTTTCATCTGCCCATGGTGTTTAGAAACGCCACAATTGTAAGCTAAAAGAGAAATGTTCTTACGTATCAGTTCTTTTAAAATGACGTCCGTATCTTCCTTTCTTTCTAAGTAACTACAAATTTTATAGTCATAGTTGCCTATTTTCTCTTGCTACATCTCACAAACACAGTGTTTTACGATATAAGTTTACCAATGTAAGATATTTTAATTCATTTTGGTTCAAACTGAAGTTGAATTTTATAGCGTCTAGGCATCTACAGCACAGGTTCGAGTCTTACTTAGTTGGTTCTTACATTGCAGTGTACTAAGGACAGAGAAGATTAATCATTTAAGAGGAGATTAATCATTAATCAAATGAAGATTAATCATTTCGTGCACACTGCGAAAATCTATGTGAATGGGATTTTTACTTTCCCTTTTAAATCCCGCGTGTAATACGGAAAGCATAAATCGAGCACTTGTTAACATTCTTGGATCATTTATCTTACCTCGAAAAATGTATTTTGTTTGCATTTGTATGACATAAACACTATTATCACATAATAAGGACTAAGATGAGATATTTAGAGCTTAGATACAGTTCGTATAACAGCACACTTACAAATACCGCATTTTATTTGTATTTCTTTACAACACATCTTTATTTAAACAACAGATTGAAAAGATCTCACGATTTAAATTATTTAATTTTTTTTCATTTAAAGGTTTCCCGAAAAAAAAAACTTGTGTCCGCGAAACACTTCGGGAGAGGCTGCTTCAGTCACCGGTGATTCCTTTTCTTCTGTCAAATTAAAGTGTCTCGTGAACGGAAATTTTTTAAGGTAACATTTAACTGTAAAATCTAAACAAATGCCTGGTCGATACCCAATCTTGGTCAGTACTTAGAACACAAGTTGCTCTACTATACTTTCTTTTTCAATGTTTTGAGAAAATGGCGTCCAAGTATGACAAACTTTTTAAAAACAATGAAGTTTTCGTTGTTGTTACAGTGAAAGTAACAGTCCCAACCTACTTAAGATACTTTTGTGATAAAGTACCTACAAGTACTTTCTACTCAAATTTGTGAACAAGTACGTACTGTGAGTCGTCGTGGCTCAGGCGACAAAGCGTCTGGCTACGAATCGGGCGGCCCGGGTTCAAATCCCTCTGCAGACTTTTCTCGCAGTGTTCCCAAGCCTGGCACTCTGAGGTGCACTCAGCCTCGTATCAAATCGAGTACTAGAGTGTTCTTGGTACTCCTGGGCATCTTGAGATGGTAAAGGCGGTCAAGCGTAGGACTGACCACCCCACCTCAGTTCGCACCGTAGGCCAAGAATATGTGAAGCAGAACCTCCACATCCCCATGCGCCATTCACGGCGCTTGCATATCGCACAGAGGATGGCTTTACCTTTTTAAGTACGTACTATGCCAAGGCTATGACTTGACTGTTACATTTTTTTCTTGAACTGCCTGACTTGTGATGGAACGGGTAACATATATCTGATGGTATAATAAGGTACCAACATGTCAGAATCCAAAGTGGTTTTTTTTTTCTAAGAAACGCGAAAAAAAAACAATAAAACAGCGGCAACGTTTCGTCGAAGGTGTGTTCGCATATTACGAGAGGAGATTGACAGACGATTGGTGCTAGGGAGCGGCATTGTTGCAACTGAAGATACGTGCCAGAGCGGCCAGGTTATGGAGGCGGGAAAATAACTAAAGGAACCAGAAAGAACATCAAATGGCGAAGAAAGTATGGAGGTAAGAAATTGACATCGATCGATGACAAACAAAGTTCAAAGCCGATTATCCCTTATGTAGTCTCATTATGCTATACAGAACCGGTAAAATGAAAAAACTTTTCTGGCCAAAATCTCCAAACTAGTTTACAAATGAGAAAATAAAGGAGAAAGTCTAAAACAAAGGAAGAGAAAGATGTACTAGAAAAAAAGAAAAAGATAGTCAAGCTAGATGAAACCTGATTTCAAAACCATGAAATTAATTAAAAACGAAAATAAAAGAAGTTCAAGAAAGAAAGAACAGCTCTGTGAACTGTGGCCAGGACCTGGCCAAAACTGGATTTTACAAACACGAAATTAGGTACAAAAAAAAAAACGAATGAAGAAAGAGAAACTGAGGTACAAAAAGGAAAGAGGTTTTGGTTCCGAAATGTTGTCAAGGGAGACAAAACCGAATTTCACAAACAAGAAATTAGAACAGAAAGAGCAGAACAAAAGAATAAAAAATAATAATAATAATAATAATAAAACTTTTTGAAGACATACTTTTCTTAAACAATTCGTGCTAAAAAGTAAAAAATAATTTTATTTATACATGACTAGAAAGAAAAGGATGGGGCGCGCTCTCATATACAGCAACTTTATACATTCTTGAATTGGCGCGCTCCATGCTTTCCTTTTTAGTCATACACAAACAAAATTATTTTTCATTTTTTATTACGAATTGTTTAAGAAAAGTATGTCTATAAATTTTTTTTTATTATTTATTTTATTTTTCAGAGTTATTTCGGTGTTCGTATACCTTTTCTCAAGCTAATGTTTTGTGACCCAAATCCTAAAGTGTTCTGCAACCAGACAGACGGAATATCGTTCCAGGCTAGTATTTATTTTAGGATAAAAAAAAATGTCCATATTAGAAAAAAAAAGTATTTATATATGCTTTTAAAATATAAATATATACAAATATATAGAAGTAACAATGGAATATTGTACTGTCACGCAACTTACATCGCTGTACAAAATTTTATCACTGTATACAGTCGGGAAATAAATTAAATTAACGTTGCAAGATCTGAGGACACCACGAACTACTGGTGTTACCGCCAATAAACTCATTTTATCTTATAACCACGAACACTACAAATTTCGTTGCTAACCTGTTCACCAGATCCCCATCTGTGGCGCCTTACGTAGTACAGAAAAAAATATCGTTTGGCTGGCTGGAAATCAAAGCAGGTCTTTCCTATACTTGCTAAGTTGTTTAACACACAGATTTTTGGTAAAATCGAATTAAAATTTTAACATCTATATAATATATACTCACCATGTTCACAAACAATATCTTCGTTGAATCCCTGATGGTCATCATCTTCCTCATCTTCCGCACTTCTCATACTATCTGTTTCTTTCTTAGTCGCTCCATTGTAAGTTTGATCACAAACAGTATTTGAACTTTCACCATTATCTGATATTTGTTTTGCAACACTACTATCCGATTCATTTGTACCACACATTGATGCTACATCTCCTGAACAGCCCTGCTCTAGTTTTAGTCTCAACTTTTGTTTCAATACTTCACTATCTATTATAAAGTCACTAAGCTCAATTTTTCTCTCACTGCTTTTCTGTTCCACTTCACTCTCTTGGACTTGAGTGTCTTCCACCCCATTCATACCCTCAATAGTTCTCGCTTCACTGTCAGTGTCACTTGCACTATCATATTCACGCCGTTCTTCCGGTTTCGCACTACACAACAATTCTTCATCATGGCTTTCAAGAACCAAACGCCGCCAACATCTTAAAGATTGCCTACCAACCCAGAACGAAGGCTGATCCTTGAGCGCACTAAACGAATAAAGGTAAAACAATGATTATCAACACACAAAAAGGAAAAAACGAATGCATTTTATTATAGAAGTTCTTAACCTATGGTCCGCGGACTCCCGGGGGAAACGATGTCCTCACTGGGGGGTCCGCGAAGGCTGAAAGAAAACTTAAAGCATGTTGCAGTTAAAACACGAAGAAAAGTAAAGAAATAATAAATATATTTCTGCTTTGCTAAGGTACATTCACATACAAGGAGACCGTCAATGAGATTATATCGAAACCTATCTTGAAATTTTGCTGAGAATCTACGTCGTACAGGAAACTTGTATACAAAAATTAGCTGCCCTTTTCAACTGAAAGGTCCCGAGATCGAGGTTGTAATGTTGTGTTCGAAGTGTACTAAAAGTGCATGTTTGTATAGTTTAATCAACACAGTTTTAAAATAGTGTTGCGGTGTGGGGGAAGATGCTACAACTCGCCACGGTTTCGTTCTGGAACGAAAGATTTAGCAAGGAAATCATACTGTCGGTGAATTGGTACTATTGCTACATACATAGGGAAGCTCTGATTGCTCAGAAGATTCCAGAGAAACTAAAGCAGATCTGTTTATGCTCGTGGAGAAGGATGATTCATGCATTACTCTTACTTCTGGGGCAGCAATCCTTCTCAATAGTCATGGCACTAATCAGTACGATACACAACACAATCGATTTCACGGAGTAAGCTATCCGCATCTTAAAGGGTTGTAAGGTTAAGGGAAACTGTACGAATGAGCTGATAACTAATATCATAGACCTCATAATAGATAGACTTAGCACGCTTCCCCATTTCTGGCTGCGCTAAAATTAATGTTTTTTGTACAAGAGCACGTGATTTTGAATCCATCCGCTAGGTTGCACTGGCATCGGCTTCATATTCTATTATGTGGTCGATGCCAGAGCAACCTAGTGGGCGGATGGATTCAAAATCACGTGCTCCTCTACAAAAAAACATTTGTTTTATCGCAGCCAGAAATGGGGAAGCGTGCTAAGTCTATCTATTATGAGGTAATATGCACTGAACTGACTTCTACAAGGCTTCCTTTTTAGTTGTTTACACTTCAGCTCAGTGCATTTTAATTATCAGCACATCCGTCCAGTTTTTTTCTAACCTTATCTTCCCTTATATCTGATAATATGGTTAGCTTACTCCGTGAGATCGATTGTGTTGTGTGTCGTACTGAATAGTGCCATGACCACCGAGAACGATTGCTGCTCCACAGGTAAGAGCTTACATGAATCAGGCCATATTATTAAATTTATAAAGAGCAGCGCACTGAATTCAGAACTTTTTGAACAGCTTTGCTAACACCACCAACATGTGCTACACTGTGGAGTTCGTTGGCTATCGCGAGGCAAAATTTTTGTCTCGTTTCTTGGGAATAGAATTGAAAAATCATTTCCTAATGGAGAAGCGATTTCACTTCAGCGATCTTCCGCGGATTTTCATCCTCAATAATATTGCAATGTCTGACAGATATCTTCACCCATTTAAATATACTTAATTTAAATCTTCAACGAGAAAAAGTTACTGTTTTATAGTTGAAGAGAAGATCGAAGGAATGATCAAAAAGTTGGATTTGTGGCATCATTGCCTATCGAAACCAAACTATGAAATACTGATGAGAAGTCTGGGACCCATCACTTATCTCACGACATTTGAAAGATTTGAACAATAGTTTCCTATTCCTGATGCATGCAAAAACTGGATTAGAGATCGTTTTCCAGTTAACGCATATGAACTAGAGGAGCTCACAGCAGCAGAGGAAGACGAACTCCTAGAAATATCTACGTATGGTGCTCTGAAATTGCAGTTCAAGGGACAGTTCCTTCCACATTTTTGGACTTATTTACAAGATTATCCGGAACTTTCGAAGAGGGCTATGAAGGTATTGATGTCTTTAGTAACTACATATTTGTGCGAAAAATCATTCTCTGCTATCGTGTATTTTAAAAACAAGTATAGAAACAGTTTGAAAAACAGTGTGTCAAAATTCAGAATACAATCCTAATATAGCAAGGCTTGTAAGTGAAATATGCAGCACCAGCTCTCTCAAAAAAAAAAAAAAACGAGATCTGCCCTCAATCCCAAAAACTGGCGTAACATGCTTATAGGCTCTGAGCCTACCCCAACGCCATCTGTCCGTTTTTGGTGGAACTACGTCCACCTGAGTAACGGCTGTGTGCTTAGCACTGCGCGTACCTAACCACGAACAGGCGTATCAGGGGAAAGTTCCCTTATATATATATATATCCAACTTGCGGGGAATGAGGTGAAACTTGGTCCAAAATTTATTAATCTCAATTTCTAACTTTCATTTTCAAGTAACGTTTTGTATAGATGTGTATTTCAGTTTTTCATGCAAAATAAAAAAAAAAATAATTTTAAATTTGTATGGAATTATTATTCCAATAAAAATAATATAGTAGTATATATTATCATCATCATCATGTTTAGCCGTTTTCTATCCACAGTTTTCTTTCCACATATCTCGGTCTGCTACTATTCTCATCCATGTAGACCCTGAAAAACGCTTGATTTCATCTACCCATCTTGCATTTGGACGTCGACTCCGTCGTTTCTTTTCTCTGGGAATCCAATGTAGTACATTTGTCGTCCATCTTCCATCTGCTCGTCTAGCTATGTGACCTTCAATTTCTTCGCAGTCTTGATTACATTACATCTCCCTTTGTTTGTGCGCGAATCCATTTATTTGTCTTCATGTCCCTCCTAGTTATTCCTAGCATGCATCTTTCCATTGCTCTTTGTGTGACTCTCAACCTTTGAGTCGTTTGCGCATTCAGTGTCCAAGTTTTACAGCCGTACATCATCACAGGTAAGACACATTGATTATAAACTTTACGCTTCAGACACATTGGTAGTTTGCTTTTGAAAATAAAGTGTAGTCTTCCAAACGAACTCCACGCCATTTTACATCTTCTACTTATTTCATCAGTCAACTTGGCATTCGATGTTTTGAGCTGGCCAAGGTAATCATACTCATCAACTATGCCTATTGTATCTCCGCTAATCTTTATTTCCTTCTTTGCAGCATGTTGATTGTACATTAGTTTTGTTTTACTCAAATTCATTTTAAGACCTAATTTCGAACTCTCATTATTCAGTTCTTCCATTCTGGTTTGTAGTTCTTCTGCACTTGAAGCAAACAGGACTATATCATCAGCGAATCGTAGGTGATGAAGATATTCGCCATTAATTTTTATTCCAACTTCATCCCAGTTTAAATTCTGGAACACTCTCTCCAGGACCGCACAAAACAGTTTTGGAGAAATTGAATCTCCTTGCCTTACCCCTTTTCCAACTTTAAATGTTTCACTTTCTTGATATAGTCTAATGACAGATGTGGCAGTCGAGTAAATGTTTCGCAGTAACCTGATGTATGTACTTTCAATGACTTGATATTCAAGTGATTTAAGTACTGCTGACAAGGAGAAATAATCGAAAGCTTTTTTAAAATCTATGAATCCTAAACATAGTGGAACTTCATATTCATTAGTCCTTTCGATAACTTCATTCAATGTTTGTATGTGGTCCATTGTGCTAAATCCAGGACGAAATCCGGCTCGTCTCCTTCCCAGGTTAAAATCTAAGTCTCGTTCAATACGATTCAAAATAACTTTGGCGATCATTTTGTATAGAACTGACAGTAAACTAATTGGTCTGTAGTTTTCGACACGTTCTTTGTCCCCTTTCTTGTACAACAACATGATAACAGCATGATTCCAACTTTTGGGTATTTCTCTCTTCCTCAGGCACATCGAGAATAATTTGGTAAGTTCCTCTTTCATCTTTTCACCTTCCCAATTAAACATCTCTGCTGTGAGTCCATCTTCTTCTAGTGATTTTCCGTAATACGTAATATTAGTACCTTAAGAGGACAAAAAGGTACTAATATTGCATGGCTTGAACCAACTGTTCGTACACGTGGATGATGTAGATTTGATAGGGGAGGATATACATGCACTACAAAGTAACACCGATATCTTAGTAGAAACCTGCGATGAGATAGGTCTACAGGTGAACGTAGAGAAAACGAAATACATTTTAACTGAAAGGCGGATTTTGCATATTTCTATTTTTACGAATATTCGATATGCTGTGTGGATGGAAATTAGTTTCAGATGGTTTCCAATGAAATTGTGGTGATTTTATTGTGCATATTAATGCATAATTTAGGTGTACGTGCACGTTTTGTTTGTTAATGCATATAATAGCATGTTTGTTTAAAATTTTATTTACGAAATTGTTGCAAAGCACTTTTACTCTATTTACGGAATTGAAACTCTTCGAAGGGTAATTTAAAGCATCACGCTGCCCGAATGGAAAAATAGATGGATGTTACATTGACATCACAGGTATCGGGAAACCGGGGTACACCCGCTCCAAAACATGTAGTATAGTAGCGACAAGATTAATTTTACTTCGGCATTATAACAAAAACTACTAGTTTTACGTCAGCGCACCTCCATCTCAACACTATACTACAGCGAGCATTTTAAGGATGTCAAACGCGTAAGCTATTTTCTACTTAACTTCTCAATTCATTGAAATCATTGCAGTTCATCTTTCGTACTGTGAAAGCGAAATGTGTAGTGAAAAGCTATAGTAAAAAAAAAAAAAAGATCAAATATTTGTGCATAAACTGTAATCCGTCTGGAGACGGGAGTATTTACTACCTTAGAGAATCTTTTATATCGGTAACATCCAGTATTCTAAATCTTCACTATCACGCATGTGATTCCATGTGTAATTTTAGAGTTTCAAAGAACAGGAACGCCGTTTTTATTTATGTAAATTTTTCTTTGTTTTGCGTACACTTCCTGCACTGTCAAACTAAATACCTAAGAAAAACAAAACTTAAATACCCAATGGTGACGCACATAATACCACCTGGGGGGGGGGGGGAAATCCGCTGGAAGTAGCCTTTAAAACTATGCATATTTGTGAATATCACGAAGTGATGATCGTTATTTCATTGACCCTATCGTCCCTATCTCCCCAAGCGTCCATCCAGACACTTTTAACAGAAATGATCAACCAGCCGCCATGGTCCGTGTGTTTAGAGCCTGGTCTGCCAAGCGACAGTTCAACTTCAAACCCGGTTTTACTCAGTTGCATTAGACGATTTCCCGGTTGGTACCTTGTATATAGGTCCGAGACGATCCTTTCCCAGTTTGTGCTAATCAAGGTTTGTCATTCCTTGCGATGAACATGGGATGGATATATGCTAAATATATGAATAAGCTCAAAAATTTAAATAAATAAAATAAAATGGTTGTCAGTGCAAACTTATTAGCACCTTAATACATATCTGCAAGCAAAAGGGAAAAAATAAATCAGTAAATGTAAGTGTTTTCGCTTCATGGCCTTTACAAACGTTGTCCTTCGGTTTTGAAACTTTTTTTGTACACATACTTCGCGACCTTCCATTGTCCTATGTACCGAACTGCGTCAAGGTCTTTGTTTAACAAAGAAATGTGGCGAGTTTCAACCTTAACGGACCACTTTGAATTTGAAACTTGAATTAATTTGTAGCGTGGCCTCTTTGGCTCAGGCCGGGATAGGGTACTTAGAGAATGGGGAAGGTATCGGCCAGGATCTTACTTAAAGTACCGGTATTTAACTGATGGAACTGTGCAAAACTCTGGAAAACCTAAAGTCAAGTTGGCCGGCCATGGGGTTCGAACCCGCGTACCTGTCCACTGCCTATCTGAAATCCGCGACGTTACCGCCTGGACAACGGGAGCTGGGTTGCAATGGACCATTTTTGCAGCTTTTTTTATTACACCCAACGTCCTATTTGAACATCTTGTATATAGCCACTGTGATCTTTAATTTCCCTGTCAACCAAACTCGATAAAGCTATATTCAATAGCATTCCAAGTCATTGGATTACTTGCTTCTAAAAACAAATATTACTTTTCGCGATTTCGCGCACAGGTGTGTTACTGCGACGATGAACTTGCGAGTTCCGTGAGCCATCGAGTTAGTTAGGTAATACCGAACCCACATACACAAGTGGAGAATCCTAAATGTTTATTTTAAATCTGCATCAAATTTCTTTATTTTTAACCCAAAATATATAGGAAAAGATTAGATTACACTAAAACACTGGAACTTTTAGAAAGAGATGAACCACGAAAATGTAACAAGCACGAGGTTAAATTCCTTTAGCATGGAGTGTAACCGGGTTTATTTTTTGAACTGTCTTGAGCGATATAAATGAAGTAAAACATTATACAACTTGTGTATTATCTTCATTCACACAGAGTCCAAGACACATATATGAGCTGATCTAATAACACAAAACTCGTATTTCAAAAATTTCTTTTTTATTACTCATCTAACTCGTCAACAGAACGACTGGGAGAGGCAATATTGGTCACTAGGCATTTATGCAAGCATATGAGCAGCTAAAATACTGACCGATTTATTTCATATGGATTGTTGAATACCCTTAACGGATTGTTGAGGTTATTCTCACCAAATCCTTGAGAAAAACCTCTGTAAATATTAGGGCTTTCTTCTCTTTGGAGGAAGTCTTTACTAAATATAACTCATTTTACCTATTAATAATAAATAGTTTACAAACGGAGTATTCTTAAACCTACATTTTCGTATTAGACTTAGAAATAAATTACACTAAAGGTTGAATAAAACATTATACAACTAGAAGAGATGTAAGGGCTCGGGGAAATAAACTGCCTTTCTTTTTAAAGAAAAACTTTTTTCTTTACAAGTTTTCTCCACGGCTATTTTGATTGGGACATTTTTGTTGTATTTTTTTTCAAAATTTTTACTTAAATGGGTAAATAATAGTGTGTTTCATTTTCCTTTTCCAGGAAAACACATTTATTTACTTGTCTCTGGAGTAAATAAAGTGAAAAAATTTCGAGAGTCAAAGAAATCTTGAAATTAACTGCTAGTAGTATATTATGTACGTAAAATGAACGAAGACGATATTGGAAAGTAAAGTGCTATGGAGTATAAGGTACTGTAAAGATTGGGTAAGCATTATTAAGTATTACGTGAATGTTTAAAACATTGTGTAATCCAGTAACCGTAGACAGTACATAAAAACGTATATAATGTGTGCTTAAATGAAGTTGCAGATGGCATTTTTGTTTCCGATAATTATATGTTTAACGTGATGCTAAGAATTTCTCTATATGAAGATGCCAAGTTTTGAGTAGATATTCTTTGTCTATGTTTAGTTGTGGTAAATTAGAAATTATAGAACATGCTTCAAGGACAAAACACTGTTCTTTCAATATTGCTGGCGGCATTATGTATTATTTTAAATGACGTGATGTGGTGTTGTTCTTCCTGTAAGTGTTTAGACAATTCTGACATGGTGTTATCCGAGTTGACATCGCTTTCGTCTTTCCTGAGACATACAGACAGGTAGGTATCTTTTGGTCATGCCAACATACTACTTCCTACAAGGGCCAACATAAACATACTTATTCCCACAAGTAACCTCATAGACCCCAAATTTTTGTTTCGCGTTTGTGAAATAGCCTGTATATTGTGTGTATGATTTTTCAGTTGTTTTGGAGCACATAAACCATTGCATCTGAAAACCTTACCTAACCCATTCGTCATATGTCGACAGCAGGCATTTTAACATATTTAAGGTCTCCACTATTAGGCTTAACTTTTTTTGAAGGTGTTGAATGCTGATATACGCCATGATTCCAGTTGATCGGTCAAGAGTTGATGAACTGCGAATCAGGTTCTTGTGCAGTAGGGCTAGCTTTTTTTTTTTTTCCTATCTCTATTTAGCTACTATTTTATCTCTGCTCCACTATTTTTCTTAAGTTTCCTAGACTTCATACCAAGCCGACGTAGCTCAATGATACAGCGTTGGCGGAGCATTCCGGAGGTCGTGGGTTCGATCCCAGCGGCCGACTATCCTGACTGAGATTTTTCCTCAGTAGGACCAGACAAATGTCGGGATGGCACCTTCAACATAGGCTCTGGCCGACACCTTCCCGAATCCTTTCCCCTCTCCTATCCTGGCCTGAGCCTTAGATGCCTCAAGGTTATAAATAAAATTAAATTCCAAGACTTAATTTCTCTCGAAAATGTAGATGGTTATAATCTAAGAAGCGTCAGGGTATTAGTGTTTGTATATTAATGATATTGAACGCTACATCACGAATCTCAAATAGATAAGAAGTTAAGTTTCAATCCCCTGAGTAATAATGCCGTTCTATAAGCTTTAGTTTATTTTCTAAATTTCTAAGTTCAACTTATATATACAAATTTAAGTAGTATGGTAGAGAAAAATGCGTACAAAATAATTATGGAAGTATAAACTGTTCACATTCTTCCTCTGCTTCTTAAAATTATGTTTTCTCAGTAAAGATCGACTTTTAACCTGAATAAGAAATTTAACTTACATACCTCCTTTCCCAAAACACTTTATTTTCCTTCTGTTTGGGGCTTTACTAGTTCGTGCCTAACTTCACATAATTACATTGTCAGTTTTTTATCACGTAATAGGTAACTGAATTTATAACGGTTGGTTTATGTTATTTCCCTCTAGCAGCGTGGAGATATAAAATTCCTTTCTTCTTTCTCCGCCATGTCACGATCTCGATCCTGCTAGAGCTCGTGAATAGGGAAAAAATGCTAGTGACTTCATAATTGAGAGCGATCTGCGGTGGATAGGCAGAAAATGGGAACTTGGTAAT
This sequence comes from Lepisma saccharinum, assembly GCA_022664845.1. Classification (NCBI taxonomy): domain Eukaryota; kingdom Metazoa; phylum Arthropoda; class Insecta; order Zygentoma; family Lepismatidae; genus Lepisma; species Lepisma saccharinum. The sequence continues at coordinate 120,691 of JAGDQP010000510.1, read as the reverse complement.
CTCCCCCGCCCAACAAATACGATGATAGAAGTCATATTCACAATTTCACTTGAGCCAATCAAGTTTCATCAGGTGAGTTAGAAGGTAAAGAAAAATATACAACTACCATAGGTATTAGTAATGGAAGGTTAAGACAAGACTGAACCGTGATCGAAGCTCAAAGGGAACTAAAAGACGATTCAATCTTCCTTTAACTTTCCTGTGACTCACACCTACGATAATTAGAATGTAAGTTTTTACCTTTGTCTTTTAAGCTACTTGATGAAACTTGATGGTTTAAGCGAAATATTGTGAACACGACTTCTATGAACTTTTCCACGTGTTTTTTTTTTCGTTTTTTTTTTCTTGTTTTTTTTTTAAAAAAATAAAAATATTATTTAGAAAATTGAAGGCTGAGTGCACCTAAGAGCGCCAGGTATGGAAGCACTGAAGAGAAGTCTCCTGCGTTCTGGACAGGATTTGAACTAAGGCCGCCCAATTCATAATCAGATACGATACCGCATAAGCTACGGCGATTCCGATTTTGAGTAAAAAAAACTGATCACTGCTGAAGTTTGAAAGAAAATTATTACAGTTATGCCTGAAAGTTACGCTGCTATTTTTCATTACCAGATATCGACAAAATAGGCATAGTTCGTGAGTATATTTACCTAGGGCAGCTCGAAACATCAAATGCCAAGTTGACGGATGAAACAAATAGAAGATATAAAATGGCATGGAGCACGTTTGGAAGACTACACTTTATTTTCAAAAGCGCACTATTAATGTATCTCAAGCGTAGAGCTTATAATCAATGTGTCTTACCTATAATTATGTACGGCTGTGAAACTTGAATACTTAATGCGCAAACGACTCAAAGATTAAGAGTCAAACAAAGATCAATTGAGTGATGTATGCTAGGAATAACCAGGAGGGACAGGAAGACAAATAAAGGTAGGATTCGCGCACAAACAAAGGTAGAAGATATAATCACGACCGCGAAAAGAATGAAGTGGAGATGGGCCGGTCACATAGTTGACGAACAGATAGAAGATGGACGACAAATGTATTACACTGGATTTCCATAGAAAAAAAAACGACCGAGATGACGTCCAAATGCAAGATAAGTAGATGAAAGCAAGCGTATTTCAGGAGCTACATGGATGAGGATAGCAGCAGACCACGATATGTGGAGAGAAAAGGAGGGAGAGGCCTACATCCAGCACTGGATAGAAAACATGATGATGATCAACAAAATGATATAAAAATAATAACAACTTTACTGATTTTTTTTCATACCTTAGTAGTCTTAACCCACAGTCAACTGAACAGTACGAATGCCAGTTACTGATGTTTAAGTCTCCATTTCGAACAAATTACATGTCCCTTCACTATGTAGTCTATGTCCTATCTCCTTACAACAGCCGAAAGTCGATCGAAATCACTACTCAGGGGAACTTTTTTTCTTTTCCAGAGTTGATGGTGTTCGCTTAAGGCTTGCCTTCTTGTTCTTTCTAGTATCTGACGTAGGATTAGACCTTTTTTTCTCTTCAACACAGGCACGTAGTAGACGCACCAATCACGTTGGTTATTATACATGTTGCCTTACGCAGCGACAAAACGACCCTTTCTTGACATCTAAATTTGGCCATGTTATTACTGTCTGAGAACTTTTAAAATATACAGTGAGCGTTTGGAAGTGTTGAAGAACTACGAAGACATAAAAACTAAAATTCGACATTTTACACCCTTATGCAGTTTTGTTTGGGGGGAGGGAGGGATTTACTCGTAAATTAATCACAAGTGACACTTTTTCATATGCTTGAACATATGTTATCTATATATCTACGTAAACAGACAATGTATAAGAAAAGAAAATAACGGCCACATAACTTGAAACACAAGGAAATATATACTATCTAGGTAGAAGAGTATTTTCTTGTGTCTTAAGTGTATACACGTAAACAATTTCCATTCCCCTTTTCTCATAATGCACAACTAAAAACACTCAGTAACACATTTTCAATTACCTTTTGCTTGAATTTCTCGATGAAGGTATCAAGGTAATAGTGTTCCCGAAAAACTTAGCAAGCAATAGTTTCGGAGACTACTACAATTGCGAGGGCGGACAGTTCGATAAGTTTAAATTTAAATTTGTAATACCGACTCTCCGTGCGTTGTACCATGTTTCTATTTATAGTACTTTCTGTCTCGAATGAGTCAACATTTTTCATTCGCAGAAAACGTAGAAATAACAAGCCACGAGACATGAAAGCGTATATATGGAAATAATTTTTAAGGTTAAGGTCTAATGGTTCAAAAGGTTATTTTTTTTTTGCCCTACGTAAATACTGTATTACTATTTCCCTGTCCTTTAAGATATATAAATGCACGCATACAAATAGATACTTACGAATCTGATTTGAATTTCAATAAGCTGTTTATCTGTTTGTTTTCTTCTGCTATCTTCAACTCCAACTGTCTCCGGATACATTTATTCCGAACACATTCCCTACACATAGCATCTTTAGTAAGACGTGGACCGCCATGATATTTTGAATACAATTCTTCAGCCTGAAAGAAGAACACATTAAGTAAAGAAAATCCACAAACAACAATAACGAAACAAACACCATATACACTATGTCCCAAAATTATTATTATTATTATTCATATTAATATTGATAATTTTACAAGTTAATAAAATAACATAATACGGCTACCTGCCGACGAAACAGAAGCAAAAGAAGATAATCTTACATTTGCTTTGAGGTGTGAGTGCGTATAGATTGTGAGTGGTAACATATCCATAAACCCCCTGTGTCATTCACATATTCTAGGTCTTGAGACGATTTCAATATTTAGTCTAAAGTCTCTTTTTGGCCAGTTTATCTTACTCCCCATTCCCCAGAAAATATTATATTTCATCCTGTTTAGAGACCATTTACAAGGATCGTGACATAACCACCTACAAACTACCTGAAAGCATACATAAAAATATAACTTCGTGAGATACATCTTTCAAATACAAAACATGCCTAATATCATCTCATTTTATTATTAAAGAGTTAAAACTGTAGTGGTAATTTTGGAACGGAGTTTTACTTCTTATATGAAAAAGATACAAAGCAAACACTCCGTCAAAACAACACACTACTTATTATTATAACTGGGGGCAAAAGTCTGAAAACAGCCTGGTAGGTAGAAAATGGGTGGACGGTGTGAGACCAAATGTTGAATATCGGTTATGTGGATGGGTCTCTGGGGGGGATTGGTGCCATGGTGGTCATCTTGAAAGTCAACATCTTGGATGTAAGTCGAGAATTTTAACTGGAAAGGGGGTCATGTAACATATCACTTCAGGTTAGCTCGTTTACAGAAGTTCATTTGTGGAGTTTTCATATATATATACACTTTATTCCTTTAGAAGATAGGGACCCTGAAAGTTGAGATTTGCCGTTCTACAACATGTGCTTAATGAGGTGGTCATTTTGTCAAACACACAAAGGAACAGACACAGAAATAGAAATCAAGAAACGTAACATTAGAAGAACAAGGGGCCATTCGATGGATTTTCACAGACCGATACATCCCGGAAACTGGAGATTTAACCACTGTCGCACCATCTTGCTGGTTGAAAAAAGCAGGAAAATCATCTTCAAGACTAAACAGTGAGAAGGACGCGTTCTCGCGAAGGATGTACATTGTCCACGTATCGTTTACCAGTCAAGTTATCATGGATGATCATCGGTCTCACAATTCGTGTGCCCCATATTCCACACCATAGCATGTCCTGGCTCCCTTGCTTTCCTGTCCTTTGTCCACGATGGGTTGGCATCAGACCATTAACCATGGTTCTGTTTATGGACCTCACAGTGGACATAGAACAGAGCCTCTCACTAAACAACACACGTTAAGGCCACACTGGGTCCGCATTGAACAGCTCTAAAACCCATTGTGCAAACTGTAACTGCCTGTCTGATACCTCCTCACTAGCAGTTGCTGCAATGCAGTTCGTACGGATACCATTAGTTCTCATGCACATCTGTAATACGCACCTCTGTAATGGTCGAGTACTGCGTTTCGAGCTCTTTACAATGGCTGCCACAAGTGCTATTACCATGTTACGTCGGATGCGGTCCTTGATCGTCCACTGTGTTCCTTGTGGTGCACAAATCCCATCTCCTTAAATTTCTTCATTATCTTGAACAAGGTTGCGTGTAATGTGTGTGCTCCGTCCGGATGACGCGCGTTGAACTTAGCTGTAATCACCGTGAGACTGCAACTACCACTCATCAGTAGAGGGTGGATTTTGCATATTTCTATTTTGATGAATATTCGATAATCTGCATGACTAAAAATTCGATTTAGGCTGTTTGCAATTAAATTATGGGTATTTTATTGCACATATGACGACATATTTTAGATGTACGTACATATTTTGTACTTCTTCTAGGATCGAGATCTTATTACGCTGTAGATAGGCAAATAGATAGAGAATCTTGTTTGAAACAGTCCACGGGTACCAATTTAGAAAAAAAATAAATTGATAATCGCAAAATTATAAAATAAATTCTTCAAGACATGATCCTGCCTCACTACTGTCTACTATGCAATATTACTACTGTTTATAAGACCAGTCCAGCTGCACCGGTAGTTCAGTCGTAGAGATGGACCGCCGGAAGACTGGAGTTCAATTCCCGTCTAGGTCAACTTGATACCTCATTTTTTCACAACAACGTAACTTTTCTTATTATTACTTATGAATAAGTGCATCCTTTAGCTTGTTTGTGCATTTTTATCATATATATGCTTCATGAATATTCATTGTGAGGTGAGTGTAATCGAGTGAAGGCGGGTTAGTTGTAAAGTTAGAAGTTTTATCATTATTAGCCATGCAAAATGACTCACTCCCTGTGCTCACGTTACCTCCAGAATTATTTATTCTCCCCATGAAAGATGTCATATCAACCATCTACTGCCGCTAAGCAAAGCACGCTCGCTCCTTACACGCTTTCATACACAGTTTCCGATGGACACTGCACGCCCGTTTCCGTAAATCAGACTAAAAAAATATCTCCCGTTCTTATTATTATATTGTAACGAAAATTACAGCAAATATAGTTTTCGAGTAAAGAAACAAAGCAAAAAATTTTCAGGTTGCACAATAAAACTGAAAAATTTACATTCAAAAATATAAGTTACATTGTCTATCAGACACTGGGTGCCCGGATAAAGGTTAAAGACCTTCTGCTTCGACTGAATTCAGCAAACCTGTTTTATTGTACGGGCAAAAGAAAACTCAGAAAACCTTCTGAAGCGTTTTGCAATGATTCCTGCTGCGTTGGTCTGCATTTGAAATCTTATATACCGTAGTAAGAACAAGCTCTTGTGACAACTCCATCTCGGCATCCGGGCTAGACGAAGGGCTTGCGTGGAGAAAACTACGGGGAAGTCCAGCTCAAAGATTAACAGGTCTTCGCTTCGGATTCTTCGTGTACTAGTACACAAACAAGAGTCACACCTTTCAATAGTGTAATGTAGAAATTCCTAAATCTTTCCATATCCTCAAATCCGGAAACTTTAAAAGTCACATAAGCGTATATATACTATTCTTTCACAACCCAAACACAAGAAGTTATGGATCAAAAATGCCACATAAGACCAGTATGAGAAATGCAATTTTGGTTTATATATTCAATGTAATTTAGTACAAACTGACAACTAACAAACACTCACGGTGTCATCGTTCGAAAGAAGACTAACTGGAAAGCTAAGTGGTTACGAAAGTTAATAAAAACATGCTACTGTATCAATAGGAGAAAATAGGTAATTGAACATCAGGGTTAGAAAGCGAAAACAAATACATACATACATATATGCAAAACCTCAACTGCACCTTTCCCGTCAAGTTCACCTGGTCCTTCTCGAGGGAACATGTAACTTTCCTTGATATGGATATCTGGCTCAAGAACAATCGACTTGAGACAGGCGTTCACATCCAACCTACCAACAGTATGCAGTATCTCCATTTCAACAGTTCCCATCCATTCCATACCAAACGCTCTTACTGTCCGGGGCTCCCGCATCTGTTCCTCTGATGATCCGCTCCGTAACTATTTGAGCACCTTCTCCTCAGCTCTCACTAACCGTGGATATCCCAAACACCTCATCTGTAAACAACTGGACCGTGCCCGTAATCACCCTAACTCCAACCGACCTCCCCGAGAAGCTCCCTCCGCTCCTAATCTTCTCGCCCAGTACCATCCCAGCCTTCAGGCCCTCCAAAAGTTCCTCAAACTGGCACACCCCATACTCACTGCGTCACCTGAAACTGTTTTCCCGTCGTGTCCCAAAATAGTCTACAGCAGATCTCCAAATCTCAACACGATTCTCACCAGAACTGGACCAATCCCGCCCCCTCTCCCCAACCTAGCAAGTGCAATAGACCTCGCTGCAAAACCTGTCTTATTTTTCATCCCAGCCTTTCCTTCGTACATCCTGTCACTCACAAGACGTACTCTTTCAGACACTCCGGTAGTTGCATATCTTCCAACCTCGTTTATCTCCTACCTATGTTCCGCCTTCTACCTTGGCGAAACTCAAACTCCTCTAACATTCCGCATCAACAACCATCGCCACTCCTCCAAATCTCAACTTCCGTACCTCTCCATAAACGAACACGCTTCTTATCACGGCTGAACCTTTGACGAAACCTTTCGAGTCAGAATCCTGACTCACCTGCCACAGTAAGAAAGAGATGGGAGCAGACGTACATCTCCATCCTTCCGCCAACCATGAACTCGGCCTCAACTGCCTGTAACTCCTTGCAACGCAGTGCTGTTTTCTTCTTTCTTTCTCTTTCTTGTTCCGTCTCTAGTTGCTCTTTTATTTTATTCTATCTTGTTTCTTTGTTCTCCCCTTTACCTTCATTCTTCTTCTTCTTCTTAGTATTATTATTATTATTATTATTCCTCCTTCCCTTCGGTTCTTTACCCTCTTATTTCTTCAGGAAGCCCCTTACCTGCTCCTAGTAACCATAGCACTTTCTTCTCCACTTGGGTGTTTTCTCCGACCCATCTAGTCATTTTCCCGCCTCCATAACCTGGCCACACTGTCACCCAGCATCATTGGCAATATGGCGTTTCCTTAACATCACACCCGCACTTATCCACTCTGTCCATTTTTCTTCCTACCAGTTGAACACGCAATTGCGAAACGTACTAATTTTCTATAGTGTTTGTGAAATTCGTGTGCTTCTATCTCAAGATTTCACTATGTAAGTATCCTTTTTTTCTTATATATATATCTATATATATATATATATATATATATATATCCATAACGTAGCACTTTATCACGGTGGGTGGGCAGCTGGGATGAATTGTTGACTTACTGATTTATCGCGTAGGATTCTCGAGTTCGATCCCATACGAGTGTGTTCCTTTATCAAATATCTGTAACTACATGTTTGAAATGTGTTTCTTTTTTATATATATATTCTTTTAAATCTACTTATTTAACCTGCTAGTCCATAGAAGGACTATATATAATGTGCAAAACTGTTAGTAAATTAATTTACTTAACATAATCGAGTTACAGTTTTTGGAATAAGTGAATACAAGAAAGATACATTACTTTCACGCCGCATTCCTCCACCACCCATAAAACTTAACATTTTTAGACATTACTAGAAGTATTAAACTTCATACCTATATTCTTAAAAAATAAAAATCTGAAAACGAACATTTATGGCTGCTGGGATTGGACTCGACATTTATACGCTAACCAATGGATCAAATTGCTTACCGCGAGGAAGAGCTTTATTAGAATATATGTCGACTTAGCTTCCCGATCTGATCTTCAATGTATTTATCTTAATTGCAATAGAGTCCTAACTGCCTCGTGTTAACTTTCATAGCAGTACGTGTAAATTACAATCAAAATAGTTTTGTTGACTTGAAGCGGTAATACTAGGCAATAGTTTCTTGTAAGGCTCACACTCGATTATTTGCTTTTCTACAATGCCCAGAGATTCGGAAACAGGGCAAGCGGTTCGGGTCATTCTTAAAAAATATGATCTCAGAATTCAAAGCGGAATAATACAAGAAAAGAAACCTGTCTTTCCAACCCCTTAGTTTTTAAGAATTATTATTATAATCTCAGTTGAAAAGAAATAAGATAAAGGTAAGTTACAAAGAATCGTAAAGTTAATGAAAGTAGCGGTTTACTCATCGGCACTGGGTAGGCAACGCAAATTTAGATTTTGTACACAAACATACCTAAGTAGTTTCCTAGTTCTACCAGGCAAATGCTGAAATATATAAAGAGGGACCCCAGTCCAACCTTTCTCAGACGATTTCCTGAACGTTCTGCTTCCTGATTTACGACAGATTTAAAATGTATACGTCACAATAATTGACAAAAAAAAAAAAAAAAAGAAGAGAAAGGAAGGATGGGAAGAACACAGGAATCGTAACTGATAACACAAACACTATGAATTAGCAATGTCAAGTCACGAACACGGAAATTAATGTAAAAATTGATTCTTTATGAACTGAGAAAAGCAAACGTTTTCTCTCAAATAAATTTAACAAAATATCTGCCACCATTCTTATCACCATAATCAAATCGTCTTAGAATAAAAATCTACTAGAAATATCGAGCAATTAATGACTAGATTCTCTACAGATAAACACAGGGCACGTTCGTATTATACAGTCTACTTACCGCTTTAGAACTTATACATTTCGTTTCACTCATACGCTCTGGGTTTAACTTTCCATGCCTACATAGCAAACTTTTATTGTCTATAGGACATTCATCATCACTTATCAACCACTTGGACAACCAGCTTACGGTAATGAAATCAAAATTTTCCTCGTTATTTACTGGTAACATCTCATACAAACTTTTGATTTGCGCCTGTCTTGCTTTCCCAATTTCGACGATTTTATCCTACAAGAGAAAGAAAAAAATCTAGAATTAAAGATGAGTCGATAGCAGAATTTCTCGATACTTATTTCTGATTAATATATTGTTTCCTTATTGTTTAACTTTTCGACTTTATTAAATTATTATATTTTAAACTTACATTAATTTGGAATCATCTGTTGTTAGGTTATAAGATAAAATGAATTGTATGGGCGGTAACAGCACTCATCTGTTCCTCTTTTTAAGCACACATTGTTAACTACTTTCTTTTAAATAATAGTAGAGGGCGCCTTTTATTATTTGAAACACTACGGTTAACACTTTGTTCACTTCAATAAAAAAAATAAAAATACAACGAAACGATTTATATCACCACATTAACCTGCAAAAACATCTCAGCGAAACGAGTCAAAGTTGCCTAAAAGCCTCAATTATTTTTTTTTTTTTAAATTCAATGATTGAAAGAAATGTAAGTTTTTGTTAAGAAATATGAGCATTCTCATTCTATTGGGATCAAGTCGACTCTGTTTTGTCACATATTATTCCTGCTGTACTGAAAAGTCTCTCGAAGAAAACAATGCAGGTGGTACGCAAAATATATATTTTTTTTTTCTGTTTGTTTGTCGTTTCTTTTTCAGTAGTCAAGAGCATCTGCATTAGAAAGAAGTAAAGAAGTAGGAAATATGATTTGTTGCTCTGATAAATTAAGCGTTGAGTTTGACATTACACTATTCTGCATGACGCTGCAGTTTCACATTCAGGTAGATTTGTGTAGTAGGGGGAAACTACAACAAAACAGAATTTTGTGAAAACGTGTAATATAGTAAAAATGGTAGAGCGCTGGCTTCGGATTCGAGATCCTGGGTTCGATACTATTGGTTGATCATCCTGACAACTTTTCCCAGGGTTTCTCTTCAGTCATGCCGGGATGCTACCTTCAAATTTACGCCCTGGCCGAATCCTTCCCGTATCCTTGCCCCTATTCTATCTTAGCCCAAGCCATAGGTGCTTAAAGGTCAAAAATACATTAAAATTCAAAACAATACAGTTAAGATCATTTTATATTTTATTTCACAAAAAGATACAAATTTAAGGTGATACAAAGGTGGTTGAGGTATCATTCGTAAGGTATCGACGAGATGAGTTATAGATCATCTCTGTCCGTCGAAAACTTTCACCTCAAGTACTGTTAGCGCTACGAAGGTGGTAGAGGTGTCGTCGGAAAGGTCTCGGATTATCATGATTATTTATTTTCACTTACTTTATGTAAGTAAAGTTCACAAAAACAGTGTTTTATTTTAGTCTGCTGGGTTTAGAGACTGTGTGATGTTTCCCTTTCTTGTGATTATAATAGTAATTTAAAGGAAAAAATTCAGTAATATTCAAAGGCATTGAGCGACCAATAAAGTTCAAATAAACTTACTTATTTTTCATTGTTTGTTTAGACAAAAAGGGACAAAATTAAGGAAAGGAGCACGGTGCAAGATCTTCTCACTTGCTATTGAAGATCCACTCCTAAACACATATCTCACCCGTATTCCCCTACTGCGGACTTCCTGCAAAACAACAGTAGGACTACCACTGGCTTATTATAGACGGATACCCAGAGTGTAACACTCAGGCACCATCTAACCGTAGAGCTGCTGAATAAGAAAGTTAACAGGCATATAAAGCCAAAGAGCTGATTTTACAAGAATAAATTTATTATATGGAAAAAGAGAACAATTGAGTTACACCAAAATACACTTCTTACATACATGTCTCGTGTAACCAACTATGACATGCATAACATAACATCAATTATTATACATTCGCCTTGGTGTGAATCGCTTCCACATTTAACCTACATAAAATTATTTCCAGTTTTTCTATTATTTCAACAATCGTAAAACAATCTTTATTACTAAATTATCAAATTTCTGCTAACGCGAAAGCTTCATAAACAATCCACCATGTTCGCTTTCTCATTGTCAAGATTTTATAAAAACAAGTTATTCATTCTCTTGATGTTACGTCATACTAGAAACTAATTTCCTCATTTTACGTATCTCCAAACAAAATCAATGTTTAAATACATTTTCTTCCGCTATTCTCAACAATATGATAAATATTTAATCAAATATTCCGACATTGAATTCAGTTTTATATAACCAACAATGTCAATAAGATTAAAATTCGTTTTAAAATATAAATTCTTATTTAAACATTGTACAATCCATAACAACAGAATGAGGATTACTTCCATTTTCACTGGCATCCTACTCAATATGTTTTTTCTGATTTACTAATTCTGCACACATACATGCCTTTCTGAATCACTACACATTAATGTCAGTTATAAGATTTGTTATCGAGAAAACACAATTTTATTGAAAAGGCTATCGAAATATATTATTGATCTTTAACTAGCACAGAACATATCACAATTTTATTTTCGAAGAGGAAAAGAGAGAGAAAATTACAGCCAATATCTTACAGTATCAAAAACAATCCTACTCTTACCTGTTCATGTAATTTGCCAATATTTCATTCTGCATTATTCAACACTTTATTCAAGAGGTAAATTACTGAAATATTGGGGTAAAAAATACATTATCATCATTGCAGATATACAGATGCTTATCAGAATAATGGAAACACCTGAACGAAAGTGCAACTTACCAGATTAATATGGTGTCGGGCCACCTTTCGCCTTCAGAACAGCCTTGATGCGACGTGGGATGGAGGCATAGAGGTCGTGAATGGTAGCAAGTGGAATATTACACCATTCCTCGTGCAGGGCATCGGACACTTCTGTGAGAGAGGATGGAGGTGGAAATCGTCGCCGGAGTCGTGTTTCCAAGATGGACCACAGATGTTCAATTATGTTGAGATCTGGGGATTGGGCGGGCCAGGGGAGGTGTTGAACTTCATCCCGATGTTCCTCAAACCACGCTGCAACAACTCCAGCTGTGTGAATGGGTGCATTATCATCCTGGAATATGGCGTCATTGTCCGGGAACAACATCCGGACCATAGGATGCAAGTGGTCTCCTAAAATTGCGACATAATCGTTGGCAGTAATGCGTCCGCGAAGTGTGACCACAGGACCCAATGAAAACCATGATATTGCGGCCCACAGCATCACCGTGCCGCCGCCATGTTTCACAGTTGGGCGGAGACACTGCAGATCATACGCTTCTTTGGGCGTTCTCCACACATAAACACGGCCCGTGGTTTGGAATAGGGTGAATGGTGACTCATCCGACCATACCACACGTTTCCAGTCGTCAACGGTCCAAGTTGCATGGTCGCGGCACCATTTGCGGCGTGCTAAAGCGTTCTGGTCCCTGATGAGAGGTTTGGCCCGTGCAACACGACCCCGTAAGTTCATGTCATGTAATTCGCGGCGGACTGTGATTGTCGAAACAGGTTGGGGGAGGTGCTGATTGAGTTCCTCCGTCACTTGCGCCGCAGTGGCACGACGGTTCCGCGTGACAATGCGCTTTAATACCCGGCGTACCCTGTCACTGATGCTTTTCTTCCGCCCACTGTTCCGCTTCCCCGATGTGGTTTTCCCGTGTGTTGTGTAGGCCGTCATCACCTTCGACACTGTCCCTGGCGACACACCTAACACACTAGCCACTGCCGTCACACTCACTCCACATAACGGCGCACCAACAATTTGCCCTCTTTGAAACTCTGAGAGGTCTCCCATTTTACACTACCTCCGTCTGCTGCAGCCACTGCACACTCCTGTTCCACGACGCCTGACGTAGTATGGAGACCGACCTAACACACCACCACCAGCAGTCCGGCGCTGCGGTCGCCACGACACCACTGCCAACCCATACATCTGACGTGTTGCCAACTACAGGTGTTTCCATTATTCTGATAAGCATCTGTAGATGCACTACTAAGCAACACCGATGTCTTACTAGAAGCATGCGATGAAACAGGTCTACAGGTAAACGTAGATAAAACAAAATACATGATGATAACTCGAAACACAGAGAATGAAGGAAATAAAAACATAATAATTAAGGATGAATACTGAGATCATAGAGAAAGTAAACAAATTTAAATACTTGGGAGGATACGTAACAAGCAAAACTGAGGTCACGGAAGAAATGAAAAGTCGCTTACAATTAGTATCACGCAACGCATGTTTCTATTCAGTCCAGAAACTAGTAACCTCACGATTGATATGAAGAAAGCTGAGAGGGATCTTTGAGAAGTAGGGGTTCGTGATGAAAACTGGCTTGTTGTTGCCTAGGATAGTATCCAATGACAAACGTTTGTTACTGCGGCAATAAACTTGCGAGTTCCGTAAGTCATAGTGTTAGCTAGTTAGTTAATTATTATTTTTATTTCATCGAAAGCTGGCTTTCCAAATACCAAAAGTTTCTCATGTCTAAGTACGGCACATCTTAAAGCGCAAAACAAATAAAGATATGAATACTGAAAATTGGATTCAATGCATCATAGGCTCAAATTTCGCTCAACAGATGAAAACTTCTTAACATAGATGAACTGTCATAATAAATGTTTACAACATACCAACACTGCATTTAACGCTATAGCAACTGAAATGCTGATTCTCTCATACTTTGTAATGATCCCGTTTGCAAAACTGAACATTTTCTCAAAGCAATTATGAACTCCATTTGAAGTTTATTCTTTAAGTTCTATATTATGAAAGTACACACTAATCAGAAGCAGGATTAACCTTAAAGCTATGTAAAAAGAATAAATCTTACCCTATTTGCAACAACATCAGCTACCCATTGTTCAAATTTCGAATTTTCTTTCTGTACTAGATCCTGAATTCTATCAGGTATGTGCCATGATTCTTCAGTAGATGTTTCATCGCTTGCAACGGTAGGTTTTAAGGTATACACAAGCATATAGGCGTTATTAGAATTTAAGTGACCCTTCGGGATACGAGGCTGCTTTAATTTCTTGGAAGTGGTACTTTCTGAAACTTGACGAAAAGCATCCAAATTAACAGAAAAAAAAAGCTAAACAAAAACATTAGAAATTTTATTTTTGTAGAATGAAGATGTTAGGAAATGTGATTTGTTTTTAGAAATATTAATATCCCGCTTTAACGCACGCTTACCTGTTATTTAGTCGTACTCTCATACTTTACTACGACCATTTTAATTAGTGAAAATAAAACTTGCTTTTAATTATTTTACCTTCTACCTACTAACAAACATTCCTTTAGAAAATTGGTAACTATGCCTTTGCTACCTTAATTTTCATCGAATAGGTTATTATATCTTATTACAACAGACGTACGTAAATTGTATATTAATTTCCTAATTTACCTTCTACGAAAACCATGCAAATCACTGAAAATAATACTGTTGAAAGATTACACTTAATAAAGTTACAATTGTATTGTAATTTCGAACAGTGATCCAAAGGTGTAAATTACTTCTACAAAATATCTTGCTTGAAATAACATGATATTGCTCAAATTACTGTGAACACTAACGTTCTGCCTGTTCACCTGTGAAGGTTCAGTAAGTGATATATGTAACCCGTTATTTTGTTTCGGAAGTATTCCACACAAACAGTTGTCCTCAAATCTTCCCCACTGGCTGAAGTATGTACAAACTCGTAAAAAACAAACTTATATCCAACGGGGCCTTCAATTTCGTTTATATTCAGCATAATATTTCACTGTACAGTACAGTAAAGAGACGTTTCAATAACGACGAGAGAGTTTGGATAAAAAACAAAAATTAATTGCATTGGATCTAGTCACGATATGTTTCTTTTTACAAAGAATGAAACATTAATAACAAGACGTGGAAGAGATACGAAAGCAGTTGAAAGCGACATGGAATGAGGATAAATGTTAAGAAAACAAAAGCAAAGGTGATAGGAATAAACTGTCCAAAAACGGAAGACAAAAAGTACAAGATCCAACCTCAAGTACTTGACATGTGAAGAAGAAAGCAAGGCGAGAACGGCAATGGCGGGAGCAGCATTCGCCAAGAAGAATCTCTCACGGACCGATGAACCAGAAGTAGCGGGAAAGATTGTTTAAATGCTTTTGTATGGAGTGTTCCATGAAAAAGAAACGTGGACTCTACGGAAGAGTGAAGAAATTGAAAGCCATCCAAATGTGGAGATAAAGTAAAGTTAAAGATACTAATGAGGAAGTGCTGAATGAAGTGAGAAACAAAAAACAATTGAGACACAATAAGGAAGAATAAAATACTAGTTAGGAAACCGATAATACACAGATTATATGCTGAAAACTGTAACTGAACTGATGGTTGAAGGAAAATGAGGAGAAAGAAGAACACTAAGATTAATCGCTTGCTAAGATAAAAATAAAGAGGGCTAGGGCAAGATCGGGATGAATGCTGAAGGCTAATTTGCGTAAGAACCTGTCGCTTTAAGCAGGACATAATGTTGATGACATTACTTGTAAACCTTTATACTTTAAATTGACTTATTCAAAACAATAATTCTCATTCAATTAAAAACTAATATTGCGAAGGATTCTGGAATTTGTACACTTAAAAACTGACTTAATGATCGATATTTACTTTACACGACACTTTTCCAGTATTTCATTTCGCGAGATAATGTGGATTAAGGTAGATGTAAAGAGTGAAAAAACGGCGTGTAGTTTGTACTGTACTCTTGTAGAGTGGAAATATAAAACATGGATGAGATTAAATATAGTTTCCCCTCCGTGAAATATTTGAATTACTAAATCATTGGAGGATTGGTTGAACATTACTTGCTTCCAATCAGAAGAATTATTTTATTTGCAATGCAATAAACAATCTCGCCTTTCTTCATGAATATCGATGTGCATTGTGTTGACAGATTCACTTTCCTGGCCAGAATTAAAACAAGTTGTAAACGTTGTTGCCTCTTTATTCATTTACCTACATGACTGGCAGCAAGATTACGTAGCTAAAAGCTTAAACTCCATTCATGTTAGAAACATAGGGATCTAAACAGTTCGTCAATTTTTACCATTATTAATAACATTAACAGGCTTTACCATCAAAGTACCAAAAATGGCTGCGCTTACATATTATATTCAAAAACAGAAACATAATAGACAAATGGTATGCTGAAAGTTTACACATTGTCGTATGTCCTAAATTCCTTAACAAAAGACATGAGTGGGGTGGGGAAGAAAAAAAGCACAAAAATACTGGTCTAATTAATATTTAGATGTAAACTGACTCACGCATAGCACATGCTCTAAAACATTGTCTAGACGCAATTTTCTTTCTGTTTTGATTCCGCTCAGGACAAAGATGTTCACTCAGTTCAAACATCACTACACGAGTCATTAGAACTTAAGGGTGTGAATAAAGTGTTGTATGGATG